>JAWPHD010005528.1:107500-161407 GCA_037043455.1 Cyrtodaria siliqua | reverse complement strand
GAATATATATGCGTTAGAACTGAATATATATGCGTAAGAACTGAATATATATGTGTAAGAACGGAATATATATGTGTAAGAACGGAATATATATGTGTAAGAACGGAATATATATGTGTAAGAACTGAATATATATGTGTATGACCTGAATATATATGTGTAAGAGCTGAATATATTATGCGTAAGAACTGAATATATATGCGTAAGAACTGAATATATATGCTTAAGAACTGAATAAATATGCGTAAGAACTGAACATATATGCGTAAGAACTGAACATATATGCGTAATAACTGAACATATATGTGTAATAACTGAATATATATGCGTAAGAACTGAATAAATATGTGTAAGAACGGAATATGTACGTGTAAGAACGGAATATATATGTGTAAAAACGGAATCTATATTTGTAAGAACGGAATATATATGTGTAAGAACGGATGATATGTGTAAGAACGAAATATGTACGTGTAAGCACGGAATATATATGCGTAAGAACTGAATAAATATGCGTAAAACTGAATATATATGCGAAAGAACGGAATATATTTGCGTAAGAACGGAATATATGTATAAGAACGGAATATATATTTGTAAGAACGGAATATATATGTGTAAGAACGGAATATATACGTGTATGAACGGAATATATATGTGTAAGAACAGAATATATATGTGTAAGAACGGAATATATATGCGTAAGAACTGAATATATATGTGTAAGAACTGCACATATATGCGTAAAAACTAAATATACATGCGTAAGAACTGAATATATATGCGTAAGAACTGAATATATATGCGTAAAACTGAATATATATACAAAAGAACGGAATATATATGCGTAAGAACGGAATATATGTGTAAGAACGGAATATATAAGTGTAAGAACGGAATATATATGTGTAAGAACACAATATATATGTGTAAGAACGGAATATATATGTGTAAAAACGGAATATATATGTGTAAGAACTTAATATATATGTTTATTGTATACTTTCATATTGTCCCGTTTAGTTTGCATTGAGCTAAGCGTGCAATATTCTACGATATTGCACCCATTGATATTGCACGGGAACTTTTGCTCGTGCTTGCTAAGAACTGAATATATATCCGTAAGAACTGAATATATATGCGTAAGAACTGAATATATATGCGTAAGAACTGAATATATGAGTAAGAACTGAATATATATGCGTAAGAACGGAATATATATGTGTAAGAACGGAATATATATGTGTAAGAACGGAATATATATGTCTAAGAAGTGAATAGATATGTTTAAAAACTGAATATATATGTGTAAGAACGGAATATATATGTGTAAGAACGCAATATATATGTGTAAGAACTGAATATATATGTGTCGGAACTGAATATATATGTGTGTAAGAACGGAATATATATATGTGTAAGAACTGAATTTATATGGGTTAGAACTGAATATATATGCGTAAGAACGTATATACGTAAGAACGGAATATATATGTGTAAGAACGGATGATATGTGTAAGAACGGAATATGTACGTGTAAGAACGGAATATATATGCGTAAGAACTGAATAAATATGCGTAAAACTGAATATATATGCGAAAGAACGGAATATATTTGCGTAAGAACGGAATATATGTGTAAGAACGGAATATATATGTGTAAGAACGGAATATATATGTCTAAGAAGTGAATAGATATGTTTAAAAACTGAATATATATGTGTAAGAACGGAATATATATGTGTAAGAACGCAATATATATGTGTAAGAACTGAATATATATGTGTCGGAACTGAATATATATGTGTGTAAGAACGGAATATATATATGTGTAAGAACTGAATTTATATGGGTTAGAACTGAATATATATGCGTAAGAACGTATATACGTAAGAACGGAATATATATGTGTAAGAACGGATGATATGTGTAAGAACGGAATATGTACGTGTAAGAACGGAATATATATGCGTAAGAACTGAATAAATATGCGTAAAACTGAATATATATGCGAAAGAACGGAATATATTTGCGTAAGAACGGAATATATGTGTAAGAACGGAATATATATTTGTAAGAACGGAATATATATGTGTAAGAACGGAATATATACGTGTATGAACGGAATATATATGTGTAAGAACAGAATATATATGTGTAAGAACGGAATATATATGCGTAGAACTGAATATATATGTGTAAGAACTGCACATATATGCGTAAAAACTAAATATACATGCGTAAGAACTGAATATATATGCGTAAAACTGAATATATATGCAAAAGAACGGAATATATATGCGTAAGAACGGAATATATGTGTAAGAACGGAATATATACGTGTAAGAACGGAATATATATGTGTAAGAACACAATATATATGTGTAAGAACGGAATATATATGTGTAAAAACGGAATATATATGTGTAAGAACACAATATATATGTGTAAGAACGGAATATATATGTGTAAAAACGGAATATATATGTGTAAGAACTTAATATATATGTTTATTGTATACTTTCATATTGTCCCGTTTAGTTTGCATTGAGCTAAGCGTGCAATATTCTACGATATTGCACCCATTGATATTGCACGGGAACTTTTGCTCGTGCTTGCTAAGAGCCGCGAAATAGAAATAAGGAACTACTTTCAAATAAAAATAACGGAATCTTTTCTATAGTGTCAACAAAAAAATACGAGTTTTTTTTCAACCTTTTATTGCAAAAATTGATAAAATAATTCAAATGGTCACTCACCCACTGTTTTTAACGTTATCGAATGGTAAACAAACTTCAGAAAATCGCTTGTTGTTTTTAATGACGTCATCCGACGTCGACGTCATTTTCGCGCAAAATAATCATCCACACAAAATGAAACTGAATGGCAAGATAGGAATTCCATTAAAAGCTATAAAAAATAACACAAATGCAATAAAAAGTAATAGTCATACAATTAACATTGATCAAAAACAATATGAAAGTATACAATAAAAAGGTTATTGAATTTGTATGGCTAAATATTACTTGGAACTCGTTGTTTTGGCGCAGGACGAGTTCCAAGTAATATTTAGCTATACAAATGCAATAACCTATAGTATTAACTGAATATATATGTGTAAGAACTGAATATATATGTGTAAGAACTGAATATAGATGCGTAAGAACTGAATATATATGCGTAAGAATTGAATATATATGCATAATAATTGAATATATATGTGTAAGAACTGAATATATATATGTAAGAACGGTATATATGTGTAAGAACGGAATATATATGTGTAAGACCTGAATATATATGTGTAAGAACTGAATATATATGTGTAAAAACTGAATATATATGTGTAAGAACTGAATATATATGCGAAAGAACTGAATATAAATGTGTAAGAACTGAATATATATGCATAAGAACTGAATATATATGCGTAAGAACTGAATATATATCCGTAAGAACTGAATATATATGCGTAAGAACTGAATATATATGCGTAAGAACTGAATATATGAGTAAGAACTGAATATATATGCGTAAGAACGGAATATCTATGTGTAAGAACGGAATATATATGTGTAAGAACGGAATATATATATCTAAGAAGTGAATAGATATGTTTAAAAACTGAATATATATGTGTAAGAACGGAATATATATGTGTAAGAACGCAATATATATGTGTAAGAACTGAATATATATGTGTCGGAACTGAATATATATGTGTGTAAGATCGGAATATATATATGTGTAAGAACTGAATTTATATGGGTTAGAACTGAATATATATGCGTAAGAACGTATATACGTAAGAACGGAATATATATGTGTAAGAACGAAATATATATGTGTAAGAACGGAATATATATGTGTAAAAATGGAATATATATGTGTAAGAACGTTATATATACGTGTAAGAACGGAATATATATGTGTAAGAACAGAATATATATGCGTTAGAACTGAATATATATGCGTAAGAACGTATATACGTAAGAACGGAATATATATGTGTAAGAACGAAATATATATCTGTAAGAACGGAATATATATGTGTAAGAACGGAATATATATGTGTAAGAACGGTATATATACGTGTAAGAACGGAATATATATGTGTAAGAACAGAATATATATGTGTAAGAACGGAATATATATGTGTAAAAAGGGAATATATATGTGTAAGAACGGAATATATACGTGTAAGAATGGAATATATACGTGTAAGAACGGAATATATATGTGTAAAAACGGAATATATAGGTGTAAGAACATAATATATACGTGTAAGAACGGAATATATATGTGTAAGAACAGAATATATATGTGTAAGAACGGAATA
This sequence comes from Cyrtodaria siliqua, assembly GCA_037043455.1. Lineage (NCBI taxonomy): Eukaryota > Metazoa > Mollusca > Bivalvia > Adapedonta > Hiatellidae > Cyrtodaria > Cyrtodaria siliqua. The sequence continues at coordinate 157,068 of JAWPHD010005528.1, read as the reverse complement.
TTTATGCGTTAGAACGGAATATATATGTGTAAGAACGGAATATATATGTGTAAGAACGGCGGAATATATATGTGTAAGAACGGGATATACATATGTAAGAAGTGAATGAATATGTGTAAGAACTGACTATATATGTGAAAGAACGGGATATATGTGTAAGAACAGAATAAATACGTGTAAGAACGGAATATATACGTGTAAGAACGGAATATATACGTGTAAGAACGGAATATATACGTGTAAGAACGGAATATATAAGTGTAAAGAACGGAATATATATGCATTAGAACTGAATATACATGTGTAAGAAATGAACACATATGCATAATAACTGAATATATATGCGTAAGGACGGATTAAATATGAGTAAGAACGGAATATACATGTGTAAGAACGGAATATATACGTGTAAGAATGGAATATGTACGTGTAAGTGCGGAATATATATGTGTAAGAACGGAATATATATGTGTAAGAACGGAATATATATGTGTAAGAACGGAATATATATGTGTAAGAACGGAATATGTACCTGTAAGAACGGAATATATATGTGTAAAAGCTGATTATATATGTGCAAGAACTGAATTTATATGTGTAAGAACTGAATATATATGTGTAAGAACTGAATATATATGCGTAAGAACGAAATATATATGCGTAAGAACGGAATATGTATGTGTTAAAGAACGGAAATATATACGTGTAAGAACGGAATATATAGGTGTAAGAACGGAATATATATATGAAAGAACGGAATATATATGTGTAAGAACGGAATATATACGTGTAAGAACGGAATATATACGTGTAAGAACGGAATATATATGTGTAAGAACGGAATATATATGCATTTGAACGGATTATATATGCGTAAGAACTGAACATATATGCGTAAGAACTGAACATATATGCGTAAGACGGAATATATGTGTAAGAACGGAATATATATGTGTAAGAACGGAATATATTATGTGTAAGAACGGAAGAACGGAATATATACGTGTAAGAACGGAATATATATGTGTAAGAACGGAATATATATGTGTAAAAACGAAATATATAGTGTAAGAACTGAACATATATGTGTAAAAAATGAATATATATGAGTAAGACGGAATATATATGTGTAAGAACGGAATATATATGAGTAAGAACGGAATACGTACGTGTAAGAACGGAATATATATGTGTAAGAACGGAATATATATGTGTAAGACCGGAATATATATGTGTGAGAAACGGAATATATATGTGTAAGAACGGAAATTTATATGTGTAAGAACGGAATGTATATGTGTAAGAACGGAATATGTATGTGTAAGAACGGAATATGTACGTGTAAGAACGGAATATATATGTGTAATGAACTGAACATATATGTGTAAAAAATGAATATATATGAGTAAGAACTGAATATATATGCGTAAGAACGGAATAAATATTTGTAATAACTGAATATATATGCGTAAGAACTGAACATATATGTGTAAGAAATGAATATATATGCGTAAGAACTGAATATATATGCGTAAGAACGAAATATATATGTGTAAGAACGGAATATATATGCGTAAAAACGGAATATATATGTTTAAGAACGGAATATATATGTGTAAGAACGGAATATATACGTGTAAGAATATATATGCGTAAGAACGGAATATATAATGTGTAAGAACGGAATATATATGCGTAAGAACTGAATATATATGTGTAAGAACTGAATATATATGCGTAAGAACTGAATATATATGCGTAAAACTGGATATATATGCGAAAGAACGGAATATATATGCGTAAGAACGGAATATATGTGTAAGAATGGAATATATATGTGTAAGAACGGAATATATATGTGTAAGAACGGAATATGATTCGTGTAAGAACGGAATATATATGTGTAAGAACGGAATATATATGTGTAAAAACGAAATATATATGTGTAGAGAACTGAACATATATGTTGTAAGAAATGAATATATAGTGCGTAATGAACGGAATATATATGTGTAAGAACGGAATATATATGTGTAAGAACGGAATATGGACATGTAAGAACGGAATATATATATTTAAGAACGGAATATATATGTGTAAGTACGGAAAATATATGTGTAAGAACGGAATATGTACGTGTAAGAACGGAATATATATGTGTAAGAACGGAATATATATGTGTAAGAATATGAATATATATGCCTAAGAACTGAATATATATGCGTAAGAACGGAATATATATGTGTATGAACTGACTATATATGCGTAAAACTGAATATATATGCGTAAGAACTGAATATATATGCGTAAGAACTGAATATATATGTGTTAGAACTGAATATATTGCGTAAGAACTGAATATATATGCGTAAGTACTGAATATATATGCGTAAGACTGAATATATATGCGTTAGAACTGAATATATATGCGTAAGAACTGAATATATATGTGTAAGAACGGCATATATATGCGTTAGAACTGAATATATATGCGTAAGAACGTATATACGTAAGATATGGAATATATATGTGTAAGAACGAAATACATATGTGTTAGAACGGAATATATATGTGTAAGAACGGAATATATATGTGTAAGAACGGAATATAGTATCTGTAAGAACTGATTATATATGCGTAAGAAATGAATATATATGCGTAAGAACTGAATATATATGCGTAAGAACGGTATGTATATGTGTAATAACTGAATATATATGCGTAAAACTGAATATATATGCGTAAGAACTGAACATATATGTGTAAGAAATGAATATATATGTGTAAGAACGGAATATATATGCGTAAGAAATGAATATATGTGTAAGAACGGAATATATATGTGTAAGAACGGAATATATATGTGTAAGAACGGAATTTATACGTGTAAGAATGGAATATATATGTGTAAGAACGGAATATATATGTGTAAGAACGGAATATATAAGTGTTAGAACTAAATATATATGTGTAAGAACTGAATATATATGTGTTAGAACTGAATATATATTTGTAAGAACTGAATATATATGTGTAAGAACTGAATATATATGTGAAAGAACGGAATATATATGTGTAAGAACAGAATATATATGTGTAAGAACGGAATATGTACGTGAAGGAAAGGAATATATACGTGTAAGAACGGATATACATGTATGTGTCTATATGTGTAAGAACGGAATATATATGTGTAAGAAGGGAATATATATGTGTAAGAACTGAATATATATGTGTAAGAATGGAATAAATATGTGTAAGAACGGAATATATATGTGTAAGAACGGAATATGTACGTGTAAGAACGGAATATATATGTGTAAGAAATGAACATATATGTGTAAGAAATGAATATATATGCGTAAGAACTGAATATATATGCGTAAGAAACTGAATATATATGAGTAAGAACTGAATACATATCTGTAAGAACTGAATGTATATGTGTAAGAACGGAATATATATGTGTAAGAAGTGAATTTATATGTGTAAGTACTGAATATATATGTGTAAGAACGGAATATTTATGCGTTAGAACGGAATATATATGTGTAAGAACGGAATACATATATGTAAGAACGGAATATGTTCGTGTAAGAACGGAATATGTACGTGTAAGAACGGAATATATATGTTTAAGAACTGAACATATATGTGTAAGAACTGAATTTATATGTGTAAGAACTGAATATATATGTGTTAGAACTGAATATATATTTGTAAGAACTGAATATATCTGTGTAAGAACTGAATATATATGTGTAAGATCTGAATATATATGTGTAAGAACGGAATATGTACTGTAAGAACGGAATATATATGTGTAAGATCGGATATATGTGTATATATGTGTAAAAACGGAATGTATATGTGTAAGAAGGGAATATATATGTGTAAGAACTGAATATATATGTGTAAGAACGGAATATATATGTGTAAGAACGGAATATATATGTGTAAGAACGGAATATGTACGCGTAAGAACGGAATATATATGTGTAAGAACTGAACCTATATGTGTAAGAAATGAATGTATATGCGTAAGAACTCAATATATATGCGTAAGAACTGAATAAATATGCGTAAGAACTGAATATATATCTGTAAGAACTGAATATATATGTGTAAGAACGGAACATATATATGTGTAAGAAGTGAATATATATGTGTAAGAACTGAATATATATGTGTAAGAACGGAATATTTATGCGTTAGAACGGAATATATATGTGTGAGAACGGAATATATATGTGTAAGAACGGAATATATGTGTATGAATATATATGCGTAAGAATGGAATATATATGTGTAAGAACGGAATACATACGTGTAAGAACGGAATATATATGTGTAAGAACGGAATATATATGTGTAATAACAGAATATATTTATGTAAGAACGGAATATATATGTGTAAAAACTGAATATATATATGTAAGAACTGAATAAATATGCGTAAAAACTGAATATATATGCGTAAAAACTGAATATATATGCGTAAGAACTGAATATATATGCGTAAAACTGAATATATATGTGTAAGAACGGAATATATATGTGTAAGAACGGAATATTTACGTGTAAGAACGGAATATATATGTGTAATAACAGAATATGTATGTGTAAGAACGGAATATATATGTGTAAAAACGGAATATATATGTGTAAGAACGGAATATGTATGTGTAAGAACGGAATATGTACGTGTAAGAACGGAATATATATGTGTAAGAACTGAACATAAATGTGTAAGAAATGAATATATATGCGTAAGAACTGAATTTATATGCGTAAGAACGTATAAACGTAAGAACGGAATAAATATGTGTAACAACAAAATATATATGTGTAAGAACGGAATATATATGTGTAAGAACGGAATATATATGTGTAAGAACGGAATATATATCTGTAAGAACTGATTATATATGCGTAAGAACGGAATATATATGCGTAAGAACTGAATATATATGCGTAAGAACAGAATATATATGCGTAAGAACTGAATATTAATGCGTAATAACGTATATGCGTAAGAACGGAATATATATGTATAAGAACGAAATATATGTGTAAGAACGAAATATATATGTGTAAGAACGGAATATATATGTGTAAGAACGGAATATATATGTGTAAGAACGGAATATATATCTGTAAGAACAGATTATATATGCTTAAGAACGGAATATATATGCGTAAGAACTGAATATATATGCGTAAGAACGGAATATATATGTGTAAGAACGGAATACTTATGTGTAAGAACTGAATATTTATGTGTAAAAACGGAATATATGTGTTAGAACATATATGCGTAAGAACGGAATGTATATGTGTAAGAACAAAATATATATGCCTAAGAACTGAATATATATGTGTAAGAACTGAATATATATGTGTAAAAACTGAATATATATGCGTAAGAACTGAAAATATATGCGTAAAACTGAATATATATGCGAAAGAACTGAATATATATGCGTAAGAACGGAATATATGTGTAAGAACGGAATATATATGTGTAAGAACGGAATAAATATGTGTAAGATTGGAATATATACGTGTAAGAAGGGAATATATATGTGTAAGAACGGAATATATATGTGTATGAATGGAATATATACGTGTAAGAACGGAATAAATATGTGTAAAAACGGAATATATATATGTGTAAGAAGATAATATATACGTGTAAGAACGGAATATATACGTGTAAGAACGGATTATATATGTGTAAGAACGGAATATTTATGCGTTAGAACGGAATATATATGTGTAAGAACGGAATATATTTTTAAGAATATATATGCGTAAGAATGGAATATATATGTGTAAGAACGGAATATATATGCGTAAGAACTGAATATATATTCGTAAGAACTGAATATATATGTGTAAGAACTGAATATATATGCGTAAAACTGAATATATATGCGTAAGAACTGAACATATATGCGTAACAACTGAATATATATCTGTAAGAACTGAATATATATGTGTAAGAACTGAATATATATGCGTAAAACTGAATACATATGCTTAAAAACTGAATATATATGCGTAAGAACTGAATATATATGCGTAAAACTGAATATATATGCGAAAAAAACGGAATATATATGCGTAAGAACGGAATATATGTGTAAGAACGGAATATATATGTGTAAGAACGAAATAAATATGTGTAAGAACGGAATATATACGTGTAAGAACTGAATATATATGTGTAAGAACTGAATATATTTATGTGTAAGAACTAAATATATATGCTTAAGAACTGAATATATATGCATAAGAACTGCGTAAGAACTGAATATATATGCGTAACAACTGAATATATATGGGTAAGAGCGGAATATATATGCGTAAGAACTGAATATATATGTGTAAGAACGGAATATATATGTGTAAGAACGCAATATATATGTGTAAGAACTGAATATATATGTGTATGAACTGACTATATATGCGTAAAACTGAATATATATGCGTAAGAACTGAATATATATGTGTAAGAACTGAATATATATGTGTTAGAACTGAATATATATGCGTAAGAACTGAATATATATGCGTAAGTACTGAATATATATGCGTAAGAACTGAATATATATGCGTTAGAACTGAATATATATGCGTAAGAACTGAATATATATGTGTAAGAACGGAATATATATGCGTTAGAACTGAATATATAAGCGTAAGAACTGAATATATGAGTGAGAACTGAATATATATGCGTAAGAACGGAATATATATGTGTAAGAACGGAGTATATATGTGTAAGAACGGAATATATATGTCTAAGAAGTGAATAGATATGTGTAAGAACTGAATATATATGCGTAAGAGCGGAATATATATGTGTAAGAACGCAATATATATGTGTAAGAACTGAATATATATGTGTAGGAACTGAATATATATGTGTAAGAACGGAATATATATTTGTTATAACTGAATATATATGCGTAAAACTGAATATATGTGTGTAAGAACTGAACATATATGTGTAAGAAATGAATATATATGCGTAAGAACTGAATATATATGCGTAAGAACGGAACATATATGTGTAAGAACGGAATATATATGCATAAGAACTGAATATATATGTGTAAGAACGGAATATATATGTGTAAGAACGGAATATATACGTGTAAGAATATATATGCGTAAGAACGGAATATATATGTGTAAGAACGGAATATATATGCCTAAGAACTGAATATATATGCGTAAGAACGGAATATATATGCGTAAGAACTGAATATATATGCGTAAGAAGGGAATATATATGTGTAAGAACTGAATATATATGTGTAAGAACTGAATATATATGTGTAAGAACTGAATATATATGTGTAAGAACTGAATATATATGCGTAAGTACTGAATATATATGCGTAAGAACTGAATATATATGCGTAAGTACTGAAAATATATGCGTAAGAACGGAATATATATGAGTAAGAACTGAATATATATGCGTAAGAACGGAATACATATGTGTAAGAACGGAATATATATGTGTAAGAACTGAATATATATGTGTAAGAACGGAATATATGTGTAAGTATATATATGCGTAAGAACTGAATATATATGTGTAAGAACGGAATATATATGCGTAAGAACTGAATATATATGTGTAAGAATTAAATATATATGTGTAAGAACTGAATATATATGCGTAAGAACTGAATATATATGCGTAAAACTGAATATATATGCGAAAGAACGGAATACATATGCGTAAGAACGGAATATATGTGTAAGAACGGAATATATATGTGTAAGAACGGAATATATATGTGTAAGAACGGAATATATACTTGTAAGAACGGAATATATATGCGTAAGAACTGAATATATATGCGTAAAACTGAATAGATATTTGTAAGAACGGAATATATATGCGTAAGAACTGAATATATATGCGTAAGAACGTATATACGTAAGAACGGAATATATATGTGTAAGAACGAAATATATATGTGTCAGAACGGAATATATATGTGTAAGAACGGAATATATATGTGTAAGAACGGAATATATATCTGTAAGAACTGATTAAATATGCGTAAGAACGGAATATATATGCGTAAGAACTGAATATATATGCGTAAGAACGGAATATATATGTGTAAGAACGGAATATTTATGTGTAAGAACTTAATATTTATGTGTAAGAACGGAATATATGTGTAAAAATATATATGCGTAAGAACGGAATATATATGTGTAAGAACTGAATATATATGTGTAAGAAATGAATATATAAGTGTAAAAACTGAACATACATGCGTAAGAACTGAATATATATGCGTAAAACTGAATATATATGCGAAAGAACTGAATATATATGCGTAAGAACGGAATATATGTGTAAGAACGGAATATATATGTGTAAGAACGGAATATATACGTGTAAGAACGGAATATATATGTGTAATAACAGAATATATATGTGTAAGAACGGAATATATATGTGTAAAAACGGAATGTATATGTGTAAGAACGGAATATATACGTGTAAGAATGAATATATACGTGTAAGTACGGAATATATATGTGTAAAAACGGAATAAATATGTGTAAGAACATAATATATACGTGTAAGAATGGAATATATATGTGTAAGAACGGAGTATATATGTGTAAGAACGGAATATTTATGCGTTAGAACGGAATATATATGTGTAAGATCGGAATATATATGTGTAAGAACGGAATATATATGTGTAAGAACTGAATATATATGCGTAAGAACGGAATATATATGTGTAAAAACGGAATATATATGTGTAAGAACGGAATATATATGCGTATGAACTGAATATATTTATGTGTAAGAACGGAATATATATGTGTAAGAAGTGAATATATATATGTAAGAACGGAATATATATGTGTAAGAAGTGAATATATATGTGTAAGAACTGAATATATATGTGTAAGAACGCAATATATATGTGTAAGAACTGAATATATATGTGTATGAACTGACTATATATGCGTAAAACTGAATATTTATGCGTAAGAACTGAATATATATGTGTAAGAACTGAATATATATGTGTTGGAACTGAATATATATGCGTAAGAACTGAATATATATGCGTAAGTACTGAATATATATGCGTAAGAACTGAATATATATGCGTTAGAACTGAATATATATGCGTAAGAACTGAATATATATGTGTAAGAACGGAATATATATGCGTTAGAACTGAATATATAAGCGTAAGAACTGAATATATGAGTGAGAACTGAATATATATGCGTAAGAACGGAATATATATGTGTAAGAACGGAGTATATATGTGTAAGAACGGAATATATATGTCTAAGAAGTGAATAGATATGTGTAAGAACTGAATATATATGTGTAAGAACGGAATATATATGTGTAAGAACGCAATATATATGTGTAAGAACTGAATATATATGTGTAGGAACTGAATATATATGTGTAAGAACGGAATATATATTTGTTATAACTGAATATATATGCGTAAAACTGAATATATGTGCGTAAGAACTGAACATATATGTGTAAGAAATGAATATATATGCGTAAGAACTGAATATATATGCGTAAGAACGGAACATATATGTGTAAGAACGGAATATATATGCGTAAGAACTGAATATATATGTGTAAGAACGGAATATATATGTGTAAGAACGGAATATATACGTGTAAGAATATATATGCGTAAGAACGGAATATATATGTGTAAGAACGGAATATATATGCCTAAGAACTGAATATATATGCGTAAGAACGGAATATATATGCGTAAGAACTGAATATATATGCGTAAGAACGGAATATATATGTGTAAGAACTGAATATATATGTGTAAGAACTGAATATATATGTGTAAGAACTGAATATATATGTGTAAGAACTGAATATATATGCGTAAGTACTGAATATATATGCGTAAGAACTGAATATATATGCGTAAGTACTGAAAATATATGCGTAAGAACGGAATATATATGAGTAAGAACTGAATATATATGCGTAAGAACGGAATACATATGTGTAAGAACGGAATATATATGTGTAAGTACTGAATATATATGTGTAAGAACGGAATATATGTGTAAGTATATATATGCGTAAGAACTGAATATATATGTGTAAGAACTGAATATATATGCGTAAGAACTGAAAATATATGTGTAAGAATTAAATATATATGTGTAAGAACTGAATATATATGCGTAAGAACTGAATATATATGCGTAAAACTGAATATATATGCGAAAGAACGGAATATATATGCGTAAGAACGGAATATATGTGTAAGAACGGAATATATATGTGTAAGAACGGAATATATATGTGTAAGAACGGAATATATACTTGTAAGAACGGAATATATATGCGTAAGAACGGAATATATATGCGTAAAACTGAATATATATGTGTAAGAACTGAATATATATGCGTAAGAACTGAATATATATGCGTAAGAACGTATATACGTAAGAACGGAATATATATGTTTAAGAACGAAATATATATGTGTCAGAACGGAATATATATGTGTAAGAACGGAATATATATGTGTAAGAACGGAATATATATCTGTAAGAACTGATTATATATGCGTAAGAACGGAATATATATGCGTAAGAACTGAATATATATGCGTAAGAACAGAATATATATGTGTAAGAACGGAATATTTATGTGTAAGAACTTAATATTTATGTGTAAGAACGGAATATATGTGTAAGAATATATATGCGTAAGAACGGAATATATATGTGTAAGAACTGAATATATATGTGTAAGAAATTAATATATAAGTGTAAAAACTGAATATACATGCGTAAGAACTGAATATATATGCGTAAAACTGAATATATATGCGAAAGAACTGAATATATATGCGTAAGAACGGAATATATGTGTAATAACAGAATATATATGTGTAAGAACGGAATATATATGTGTAAAAACGGAATGTATATGTGTAAGAACGGAATATATACGTGTAAGAATGAATATATACGTGTAAGTACGGAATATATATGTGTAAAAACGGAATTTATATGTGTAAGAACATAATATATACGTGTAAGAATGGAATATATATGTGTAAGAACGGAATATATATGTGTAAGAACGGAATATTTATGCGTTAGAACGGAATATATATGTGTAAGATCGGAATATATATGTATAAGAACGGAATATATATGTGTAAGAACTGAATATATATGCGTAAGAACGGAATATATATGTGCAAAAACGGAATATATATGTGTAAGAACGGAATATATATGCGTATGAACTGAATATATATATGTGTAAGAACGGAATATATATGTGTAAGAAGTGAATATATATATGTTAGAACGGAATATATATGTGTAAGAAGTGAATATATATGTGTAATAACTGAATATATATGTGTAAGAACTGAATATATATGTGTAAGAAGTGAATATATATGTGTAAGAACTGAATATATATGTGTGAGAAATGAATATATATGTGTAAAAACTGAATATACATGCGTAAGAACTGAATATATATGCGTAAAACTGAATATATATGCAAAAGAACTGAATATATATGCGTAAGAACGGAATATATGTGTAAGAACGGAATATATGTGTAAGAACGGAATATATATGTGTAAGAACGGAATATATACGTGTAAGAACGGAATATATATGTGTAATAACAGAATATATATGTGTAAGAACGGAATATATATGTGTAAAAACGGAATGTATATGTGTAAGAACGGAATATATACGTGTAAGAATGAATATATACGTGTAAGTACGGAATATATATGTGTAAAAACGGAATATATATGTGTAAGAACATAATATATACGTGTAAGAATGGAATATATACGTGTAAGAACGGAATATATATGTGTAAGAACGGAATATTTATGCGTTAGAACGGAATATATATGTGTAAGAACGGAATATATATGTGTAAGAACGGAATATATATGTGTAAGAACTGAATATATATGCGTAAGAACGGAATATATATGTGTAAAAACGGAATATATATGTGTAAGAACGGAATATATATGCGTATGAACTGAATATATATATGTGTAAGAACGGAATATATATGTGTAAGAAGTGAATATATATATGTAAGAACGGAATATATATGTGTAAGAAGTGAATATATATGTGTAAGAACTGAATATATATGTGTAAGAACTGAATATATATGTGTAAGAAGTGAATATATATGTGTAAGAACTGAATATATATGTGTGAGAACGGAATAAATACTTGTAAGAGCGGAATATATATGTGTAAGAACTGAATATATGTGTGTAAGAACGGAATATATACGTGTAAGAACGGAATATATGTGTAAGAACGGAATATATATGTGTAAGAACGGAATATATATGCGTTAAAACGGAATATATATGTGTAAGAACGGAATATATATGTGTAAGAACGGAATATATTTGTAAGAATATATATGCGTAAGAACGGAATATATATGTGTAAGAACGGAATATAGGCGTAAGAACTGAATATATATGCGTAAGAACTGAACATATATGCGTAAGAACGGAATATATATGCGTAAGAACGGAATATATACTGTAAGAACGGAATATATATGTGTAACAACTGAATATATATGTGTAACAACTGAATATATATGTGTAAGAACGGAATATAAATGCGTAAGAACGGAATAAATATGTGTAACAACGGAATATATATGCGTAAGAACTGAATATATATGTGTCAGAACTGAATATATACATGTAAGAACTGAATATATATGCGTAAGAACTGAATATATATGCGTAAAACTGAATATATATGCGAAAGAACGGAATATATATGCGTAAGAACGGAATATATGTGTAAGAACGGAATATATATGTGTAAGAACGGAATATATATGTGTAAGAACGGAATATTTACGTGTAAGAACGGAATATATATGTGTAATAACAGAATATGTATGTGTAAGAACGGAATATGTACGTGTACGAACGGAATATATATGTGTAAGAACTGAACATAAATGTGTAAGAAATGAATATATATGCGTAAGAACTAAATATATATGCGTAAGAACGTATATACGTAAGAACGGAATATATATGTGTAAGAACGAAATATATATGTGTAAGAACGGAATATATATGTGTAAGAACGGAATATGTATGTGTAAGTACGGAATATGTACGTGTAAGAACGGAATATATATGTGTAAGAACTGAACATAAATGTGTAAGAAATGAATATATATGCGTAAGAACTGAATATATATGCGTAAGAACGTATATACGTAAGAACGGAATATATATGTGTAAGAACGAAATATATATGTGTAAGAACGGAATATATATGTGTAAGAACGGAATATACATCTGTAAGAACTGATTATATATGCCTAATAACGGAATATATATGCGTAAGAACTGAATATATATGCGTAAAAACGGAATATATATGTGTAAGAACGGAATATTTATGTGTAAGAACTTAATATTTATGTGTAAGAAAGGAATATATGTGTAAGAATATATATGCGTAAGAACGGAATATATATGTGTAAGAACGGAATATATATGCGTAAGAACTGAATATATATGTGTAAGAAATGAATATATATGTGTAAAAACTGAATATACATGCGTAAGAACTGAATATATATGCGTAAAACTGAATTTATATGCGAAAGAACTGAATATATATTCGTAAGAACGGAATATATGTGTAAGAACGGAATATATATGTGTAAGAACGGAATATATATGTGTAAGAACGGAATATATACGTGTAAGAACGGAATATATATGTGTAAGAACAGAATATATATGTGTAAGAACGGAATATATATGTGTAAAAACGGAATGTATATGTGTAAGAACGGAATATATACGTGTAAGAATGAATATATACGTGTAAGTACGGAATATATATGTGTAAAAACGGAATATATATGTGTAAGAACATAATATATACGTGTAAGAATGGAATATATACGTGTAAGAACGGAATATATATGTGTAAGAACGGAATATATATGCGTAAGAACGGAATATATATGTGTAAAAACGGAATATATATGTGTAAGAACGGAATATATATGCGTATGAACTGAATATATATGTGTAAGAACGGAATATATATGTGTAAGAAGTGAATATATATGTGTAAGAACTGAATATATATGTGTAAGAACTGAATATATATGTGTAAGAACTAAATATATATGCGTAAAACTGAATATATATGCGTAAGAATTGAACATATATGCGTAACCACTGAATATATATGCGTAAGAACTGAATATATATGCGTAAAACTTAATATATATGCGAAAAAACGGAATATATATGCGTAAGAACGGAATATATGTGTAAGAACGGAATATATATGTGTAAGAACGGAATAAATATGTGTAAGAACGGAATATATACGTGTAAGAACTGAATATATATGTGTAAGAACTGAATATATTTATGTGTAAGAACTAAATATATATGCGTAAGAACTGAATATATATGCATAAGAACTGCGTAAGAACTGAATATATCTGCGTAAGAACTGAATATATATGCGTAAGAACGGAATATATATGCGTAAGAACTGAATATATATGTGTAAGAACGGAATATATATGTGTAAGAACGCAATATATATGTGTAAGAACTGAATATATATGTGTATGAACTGACTATATATGCGTAAAACTGAATATATATGCGTAAGAACTGAATATATATGCGTAAGAAATGAATATATATGTGTTAGAACTGAATATATATGCGTAAGAACTGAATATATATGCGTAAGTACTGAATATATATGCGTAAGAACTGAATATATATGCGTTAGAACTGAATATATATGCGTAAGAACTGAATATATATGTGTAAGAACGGAATATATATGCGTTAGAACTGAATATATAAGCGTAAGAACTGAATATATGAGTGAGAACTGAATAAATATGCGTAAGAACGGAATATATATGTGTAAGAACGGAGTATATATGTGTAAGAACGGAATATATATGTCTAAGAAGTGAATAGATATGTGTAAGAACTGAATATATATGTGTAAGAACGGAATATATATGTGTAAGAACGCAATATATATGTGTAAGAACTGAATATATATGTGTAGGAACTGAATATATATGTGTAAGAACGGAATATATATTTGTTATAACTGAATATATATGCGTAAAACTGAATATATGTGCGTAAGAACTGAACATATATGTGTAAGAAATGAATATATATGCGTAAGAACTGAATATATATGCGTAAGAACGGAACATATATGCGTAAGAACGGAATATATATGCGTAAGAACTGAATATATATGTGTAAGAACGGAATATATATGTGTAAGAACGGAATATATATGTGTAAGAACGGAATATATACGTGTAAGAATATATATGCGTAAGAACGGAATATATATGTGTAAGAACGGAATATATATGCCTAAGAACTGAATATATATGCGTAAGAACGGAATATATATGCGTAAGATCTGAATATATATGCGTAAGAACGGAATATATATGTGTAAGAACTGAATATATATGTGTAAGAACTGAATACATATGTGTTAGAACTGAATATATATGCGTAAGTACTGAATATATATGCGTAAGAACTGAATATATATGCGTAAGTACTGAAAATATATGCGTAAGAACGGAATATATATGAGTAAGAACTGAATATATATGCGTAAGAACGGAATATATATGTGTAAGAACGGAATATATATGTGTCAGAACTGAGTATATATGTGTAAGAACGGAATATATGTGTAAGTATATATATGCGTAAGAACTGAATATATATGTGTAAGAACGGAATATATATGCGTAAGAACTGAATATATATGTGTAAGAATTAAATATATATGTGTAAGAACTGAATATATATGCGTAAGAACTGAATATATATGCGTAAAACTGAATATATATGCGAAAGAACGGAATATATATGCGTAAGAACGGAATATATGAGTAAGAACTGAATATATATGTGTAAGAACGGAATATATATGTGTAAGAACGGAATATATACGTGTAAGAACGGAATATATATGCGTAAGAACTGAAAATATATGCGTAAAACGGAATATATATGTGTAAGAACTGAATATATATGCGTAAGAACTGAATATATATGCGTAAGAACGTATATACGTAAGAACGGAATATATATGTGTAAGAACGAAATATATATGTGTAAGAACGGAATATATATGTGTAAGAACGGAATATATATGTGTAAGAACGGAATATATATCTGTAAGAACTGATTATATATGCGTAAGAACGGAATATATATGCGTAAGAACTGAATATATATGCGTAAGAACGGAATATATATGTGTAAGAACGAAATATTTATGTGTTAGAACTTAATATTTATGTGTAAGAACGGAATATATGTGTAAGAATATATATGCGTAAGAACGGAATATATATGTGTAAGAACGGAATATATATGCGTAAGAACTGAATATATATGTGTAAGAAATGAATATATATGTGTAAAAACTGAATATACATGCGTAAGAACTGAATATATATGCGTAAAACTGAATATATATGCGAAAGAACTGAATATATATGCGTAAGACGGAATATATGTTTAAGAACGGAATATATATGTGTAAGAACGGAATATATATGTGTAAGAACGGAATATATACGTGTAAGAACGGAATATATATGTGTAAGAACAGAATATATATGTGTAAGAACGGAATATATATGTGTAAAAACGGATTGTATATGTGTAAGAACGGAATATATACGTGTAAGAATGAATATATACGTGTAAGTACGGAATATATATGTGTAAAAACGGAATATATATGTGTAAGAACATAATATGTGTAAGAATGGAATATATACGTGTAAGAACGGAATATATATGTGTAAGAACGGAATATTTATGCGTTAGAACGGAATATATATGTGTAAGAACGGAATATATATGTGTAAGAACGGAATATATATGTGTAAGAACTGAATATATATGCGTAAGAACGGAATATATATGTGTAAAAACGGAATATATATGTGTAAGAACGGAATATATATGCGTATGAACTGAATATATATATGTGTAAGAACGGAATATATATGTGTAAGAAGTTAATATATATGTGTAAGAACGGAATATATATGTGTAAGAAGTGAATATATATGTATAAGAACTGAATATATATGTGTAAGAAGTGAATATATATGTGTAAGAACTGAATATATATGTGTGAGAACGGAATAAATACTTGTAAGAGCGGAATATATATGTGTAAGAACTGAATATATGTGTGTAAGAACGGAATATATACGTGTAAGAACGGAATATATGTGTAAGAATGGAATATATATGTGTAAGAACGGAATATATATGCGTTAAAACGGAATATATATGTGTAAGAACGGAATATATATGTGTAAGAACGGAATATATGTGTAAGAATATATATGCGTAAGAACGGAATATATATGTGTAAGAACGGAATATATGCGTAAGAACTGAATATATATGCGTAAGAACTGAACATATATGCGTAAGAACGGAATATATATGTGTAACAATTGAATACATATGTGTAACAACTGAATATATATGTGTAAGAACGGAATATAAATGCGTAAGAATGGAATAAATATGTGTAACAACGGAATATATATGCGTAAGAACTGAATATATATGTGTAAGAACTGAATATATACATGTAAGAACTGAATATATATGCCTAAGAACTGAATATATATGCGTAAAACTGAATAAATATGCGAAAGAACGGAATATATATGCGTAAGAACGGAATATATGTGTAAGAATGGAATATATATGTGTAAGAACGGAATATATATGTGTAAGAACGGAATATTTACGTATAAGAACGGAATATATATGTGTAATAACAGAATATGTATGTGTAAGAACGGAATATATATGTGTAAAAACGGAATATATATGTGTAAGAACGGAATATGTATGTGTAAGAACGGAATATGTACGGGTAAGAACGGAATATATATGTGTAAGAACTGAACATAAATGTGTAAGAAATGAATATATATGCGTAAGAACTGAATATATATGCATAAGAACGTATATACGTAAGAACGGAATATATATGTGTAAGAACGAAATATATATGTGTAAGAACGGAATGTATATGTGTAAGAACGGAATATATATGTGTAAGAACGTAATATATATCTGTAAGAACTGATTATATATGCGTAAGAAAGGAATATATATGCGTAAGAACTGAATATATATGCGTAAGAACGGAATATATATGTGTAAGAACGGAATATTTATGTGTAAGAACTTAATATTTATGTGTAAGAACGGAATATATGTGTAAGAATATATATGCGTAAGAACGGAATATATATGTGTAAGAATGGAATATATATGCTTAAGAACTGAATATATATGTGTAAGAAATGAATATATATGTGTAAAAACTGAATATACATGCGTAAGAACTGAATATATATGCGTAAAACTGAATATATATGCGAAAGAACTGAATATATATTCGTAAGAACGGAATATATGTGTAAGAATGGAATATATATGTGTAAGAACGGAATATATTTGTGTAAGAACGGTATATATACGTGTAAGAACGGAATATATATGTGTAAGAACAGAATATATATGTGTAAGAACGGAATATATATGTGTAAAAACGGAATGTATATGTGTAAGAACGGAATATATATGTGTAAGAATGAATATATACCGGTTAGTACGGAATATATATGTGTAAAAACGGAATATATATGTGTAAGAACATAATATATACGTGTAAGAATGGAATATATATGTGTAAGAACGGAATATTTATGCGTTAGAACGGAATATATATGTGTAAGAACGGAATATATATGTGTAAGAACGGAATATATATGTGTAAGAACTGAATATATATGCGTAAGAACGGAATATATATGTGTAAAAACGGAATATATATGTGTAAGAACGGAATATATATGCGTATGAACGGAATATATATGCGTTAAAACGGAATATATATGTGTAAGAACGGAATATATATGTGTAAGAACGGAATATATGTGTAAGAATATATATGCGTAAGAACGGAATATATATGTGTAAGAACGGAATATATATGTGTAACAACTGAATATATATGTGTAAGAACTGAATATATATGTGTAAGAACGGAATATAAATGCGTAAGAACGGAATAAATATGTGTAACAACGGAATATATATGCGTAAGAACTGAATATATATGTGTAAGAACAGAATATATACGTGTAAGAACTGAATATATATGCGTAAGAACTGAATATATATGCGTAAAACTGAATATATATGCGAAAGAACGGAATATATATGCGTAAAACGGAAAATATGTGTAAGAACGGAATATATATGTGTAAGAACGGAATATATATGTGTAAGAACGGAATATTTACGTGTAAGAACGGAATATATATGTGTAATAACAGAATATATATGTGTAAGAACGGAATATATATGTGTAAAAACGGAATATATATGTGTAAGAACGGAATATGTATGTGTAAGAACTGAACATATATGTGTAAGAAATGAATATATATGCGTTAGAACTGAATATATATGCCTAAGAACTGAATATATATGTGTAAGAACGGACTATATATGCGTAAGAACTGATTATATATGCGTATGAACGGAATATATATGCGTAAGAACTGAATATATATGCGTAAGAACGGAATATATATGTGTAAGAACTGAATATATATGTGTAAGAACTGAATATATATGTGTAAGAACTAAATATATATGTGTAAGTACTGAATATATACGCGTAGGTACTGAATATATATGCGTAAGAACTGAATATATATGAGGAAGAACTGAATATATATGCGTAAGAACGGAATATATATGAGTAAGAACTGAATATATATGCGTAAGAACGGAATATAAATGTGAAAGAACGGAATATATATGCGTAAGAACTGAATATAGATGTGTAAGAACGGAATATATATGTGTAAGAAAGGAATATATATGTGTAAGAACGGAATATATACGTGTAAGAATATATATGCTTAAGAACAGAATATATATGTGTAAGAACGGCAGAATATATATGTGTAAAAACGGAATATATATGTGTAAGAAAGGAATACATACGTGTTAGAATGAATATATACGTGTAAGAACGGCATATATATGTGTAAAAACGGAATATATATCTGTAAGAACATAATATATACGTGTAAGAATAAAATATATACGTGTAAGAACGGAATATATATGTGTAAGAACGGATTATTTATGCGTTAGAACGGAATATATATGTGTAAGAAGGGAATATATATTTGTAAGAAAGGAATATATATGTGTAAGACCTTAATATATATGCGTAAGAACGGAATATATATGTGTAAAAACGGAATATATATGTGTAAGAACGGAATATATATGCGTATGAACTGAATATATATATGTGTAAGAACGGAATATATATGTGTAAGAAGTGAATATATATGTGTAAGAACGGAATATATATGTGTAAGAGGTGAATATATATGTGTAAGAACTGAATATATATGTGTAAGAACTGAATATATATGTGTAAGAAGTGAATATATATGTGTAAGAACTGAATATATATGTGTGAGAACGGAATATATATGTGTAAGAACTGAATATATATGCGTAAGAACTGAACATATATGCGTAAGAACGGAATATATATGCGTAAGAACGGGATATGTACGTGTAAGAATGGAATATATACTGTAAGAACGGAATATATATGTGTAACAACTGAATATATATGTGTAAGAACTGAATATATATGTGTAAGAACGGAATATAAATGCGTAAGAACGGAATAAATATTTGTAACAACGGAATATATATGCGTAAGAACTGAATATATATGTGTAAGAACTGAATATATACGTGTAAGAACTGAATATATATGCGAAAGAACGGAATATATATGCGTAAGAACGGAAAATATGTGTTAGAACGGAATATATATGTGCAAGAACGGAGTATATATGTGTAAGAACGGAATATTTACGTGTAAGAACGGAATATAAATGTGTAATAACAGAATATGTATGTGTAAGAACGGAATATATATGTGTAAAAACGGAATATATATGTGTAAGAACGGAATATGTATGTGTAAGAACGGAATATGTAAGTGTAAGAACTGAATATATATGTGTAAGAACTGAACATATATGTGTAAGAAATGAATATATATGCGTTAGAACTGAATATATATGCGTAAGAACTGAATATATATGTGTAAGAACGGAATATATATGCGTAAGAACTGAATATATATGCGTATGAAGGAAATATATATGCGTAAGAACTGAATATATATGCGTAAGAACGGAATATATATGTGTAAGAACTGAATATATATGTGTAAGAACTGAATATATATGTGTAAGTACTGAATATATACGCGTAAGTACTGAATATATATGCGTAAGAACTGAATATATATTCGTAAGAACTGAATATATATGCGTAAGAACGGAATATATATGTGTAAGAACGGAATATATATGTGTATGAACTGAATATATACGCGTAAAACTGAATATATATGCGTAATAACTGAATATATATGCGTAAGAACTGAATATATATGTGTAAGAACTGAATATATATGCGTAAGAACTGAATATATATGCATAAGAACTGAATATATATGCGTTAGAACTGAATATATATGCGTAAGAACTGAATATATATGTGTAAGAACTGAATATATATGCGTAAGAACTGAATATATATGTGTAAGAACGGAATATATATGCATTTGAACGGATTATATATGTGTAAGAACGGAATATATATGTGTAAGAACGGAATATATATGTGTAAAAACGAAATATATATGTGTAAGAACTGAACATATATGTGTAAGAAATGAATATATATGCGTAAGAACGGAATATATATGTGTAAGAACGGAACATACATGTGTAAGAACGGAATATGTACGTGTAAGGACGGAATATATATGTTTAAGAACGGAATATATATGTGTAAGAACGGAATATATATGTGTAAGAACGGAATATGTACGTGTAAGAACGGAATATATATGTGTAAGAACTGAATATATATGTGTAAGAAATGAATGTATATGCCTAAGAACTGAATATATATGCGTAAGAACGGAATATATATGTGTATGAACTGAATATATATGCGTAAAACTGAATATATATATGCGTAAGAACTGAATATATATGCGTAAGGGCTGAATATATATGTGTACGAGCTGAATATATATGTGTAAGAACTGAATATATATGCGTAATAACTGAATATATATGCGTTAGAACTGAATATATACGCGTAAGAACTGAATATATTTGTGTAAGAACGGAATATATATGTGTATGAACGGAATATATATGCGTAAAACTGAATATATATGCGTAAGAACTTAATATATATGCGTAAGAACTGAATATCTATCTGTAAGAACTGAATATATATGCGTAAGAACTGAATATATATGCGTAAGAACTGAATATATATGCGTTAGAAATGAATATATATGCGTAAAAACTGAATATATATGCGTAAGAACTGAATATATATGTGTAAAAACTGAATATATATGTGTAAGAACTGAACATATATGTGTAAGAAATGAATATATATGCGTAAGAACGGAATATATATGTGTAAGAACGGAATATATATGTGTAAGAACGGAATATGTACGTGTAAGAACGGAATATATATGTTTAAGAACGGATCATATATGTGTAAGAACGGAATATATATGTGTAAGAACGGAATATGTACTTGTAAGAACGGAATATATATGTGTAAGAACTGAATATATATGTGTAAGAAATGAATATATATGCCTAAGAACTGAATATATATGCGTAAGAACGGAATATATATTTGTATGAACTGAATATATATGCGTAAAACTGAAAATATATGCGTAAGAACTGAATATATATGCGTAAGAACTGAATATATATGTGTAAGAACTGAATATATATGTGTAAGAACTGAATATATATGCGTAAGAACTAAATATATATGCGTTAGTACTGAATATATATGCGTAAGAACTGAATATATATGTGTAAGAACGGAATATATATGTGTATGAACTAAATATATACGCGTAAAACTGAATATATATGCGTAAGAACTGAATATATATGCGTAAGAACTGAATATATATGTGTAAGAACTGAATATATATGCGTAAGAACTGAATATATATGCATAAGAACTGAATATATATGCGTTACGACGACTGAATATATATGCGTAAGAACTGAATATATATGCGTAAGAACGGAATATATATGTATATTAACTGAATATATATGCGTAAAACTGAATATATATGCGTAAGAACTGAATATATATGCGTAAGAACTGAATATATATGTGTAAGAACTGAATATATATGCGTAAGAACTGAATATATATGTGTAAGAACGGAATATATATGCATTTGAACGGATTATATATGTGTAAGAACGGAATATATATGTGTAAGAACGGAATATATATGTGTAAAAACTGAATATATATGTGTCTGTCTGTCTGGCCTGTCTTGCTCTCTGTCTTGCTCTCTGTCTGGCCCTCTGTCTGGCCCTCTGTCTGGCTGCTTGTCTGTCTGTCTGTCTGTCTGTCTGTCTGTCTGTCTGTCTGTCTGTCTGTCTGTCTGTCTGTCTGTCTGTCTGTCTGTCTGTCTGTCTGTCTGTCTGTCTGTCTGTCTGTCTGTCTGTCTGTCTGTCTGTCTGTCTGTCTGTCTGTCTGTCTGTCTGTCTGTCTGTCTGTCTGTCTGTATGTCTGTCTGTCTGTCTGTCTGTCTGTCTGTCTGTCTGTCTGTCTGTCTGTCTGTCTGTCTGTCTGTCTGTCTGTATGTATGTATGTCAGTCAGTCTGTCTGTCTGTATGTCAGTCTATCTGTCTGTCTGTCTGTCTGTCTGTCTGTCTGTCTGTCTGTCTGTCTGTCTGTCTGTCTGTCTGTCTGTCTGTCTGTCTGTCTGTCTGTCTGTCTGTCTGTCTGTCTGTCTGTCTGTCTGTCTGTCTGTCTGTCTGTCTGTCTGTCTGTATGTCTGTCTGTCTGTCTGTCTGTCTGTCTGTCTGCCTGTCTGTCTGTCTGTCTGTCTGTCTGTCTGTCTGTCTGTCTGTCTGTCTGTCTGTCTGTCTGTCTGTCTGTCTGTCTGTCTGTCTGTCTGTCTGTCTGTCTGTCTGTCTGTCTGTCTGTCTGTCTGTCTGTCTGTCTGTATGTCTGTCTGTCTGTCTGTCTGTCTGTCTGTCTGTCTGTCTGTCTGTCTGTCTGTCTGTCTGTCTGTCTGTCTGTCTGTCTGTCTGTCTGTCTGTCTGTATGTATGTCTGTCTGTCTGTCTGTCTGTCTGTCTGTCTGTCTGTCTGTCTGTCTGTCTGTCTGTCTGTCTGTCTGTCTGTCTGTCTGTCTGTCTGTCTGTCTGTCTGTCTGTCTGTCTGTCTGTCTGTCTGTCTGTCTGTCTGTCTGTCTGTCTGTCTGTCTGTCTGTCTGTCTGTCTGTCTGTCTGTCTGTCTGTCTGTCTGTCTGTCTGTCTGTCTGTCTGTCTGTCTGTCTGTCTGTCTGTCTGTCTGTCTGTCTGTCTGTCTGTCTGTCTGTCTGTCTGTCTGTCTGTCTGTCTGTCTGTCTGTCTGTCTGTCTGTCTGTCTGTCTGTCTGTCTGTCTGTCTGTCTGTCTGTAGGTCTGTCTGTAGGTCTGTCTGTCTGTAGGTCTGTCTGTATGTCAGTCTGTCTGTCTGTCTGTCTGTCGGTCTGTCTGTCTGTCTGTCTGTCTGTCTGTCTGTCTGTCTGTCTGTCTGTCTGTCTGTCTGTCTGTCTGTCTGTCTGTCTGTCTGTCTGTCTGTCTGTCTGTCTGTCTGTCTGTCTGTCTGTCTGTCTGTCTGTCTGTCTGTCTGTCTGTCTGTCTGTCTGTCTGTCTGTCTGTCTGTCTGTCTGTCTGTCTGTCTGTCTGTCTGTCTGTCTGTCTGTCTGTCTGTCTGTCTGTCTGTCTGTCTGTCTGTCTGTCTGTCTGTCTGTCTGTCTGTCTGTCTGTCTGTCTGTCTGTCTGTCTGTCTGTCTGTCTGTCTGTCTGTCTGTCTGTCTGTCTGTCTGTCTGTCTGTCTGTCTGTCTGTCTGTCTGTCTGTCTGTCTGTCTGTCTGTATGTCTGTCTGTCTGTCTGTCTGTCTGTCTGTCTGTCTGTCTGTCTGTCTTGTTAATGAAAATAACCATATTGATCAGATTCAAGGGGAAAATAAAACAGAAGAACAACTAAAACAAAAAAAGGTTGTTAGTAGATCAATTTTTTACTGAAGTTAATGCTGAGATCAGCGGAATTGATTATAAAAATGATTTTAGAGCGGCTGAGGACGAAAACGGTAGGACAATGTTATATGCAGTTCAGTTGGGAACAGATAATGTTCCACTTACCTATTATAAGGGAAATAATCCAAACGAACTAATCAAGTTTTATGCGCTGGACACTCTAAATAAAAAATATGGCATTGACTTCGTGAAAAATAATTTAAAAATGTACGATTATTTAGTTCCAAGTGAAAGACTTGCTCGGGGTAGGGCAGAAATAGCAGCCTTGGCAAAAATAAAAAATACCCTCACAAAAGAAGGAGAAAATATACCATTGCAAACTTTTTCAACAACTGAAGATGTACAAAATACAGTAGATGCTGTAAATATAATTGAGAGTAATTTGAGTAATACAATAGATGAAACTCATCCTAAAACTGCTGTTCAAACACAAACAGAAGGTCTAACAATGCGAGAGTTACAAGGTTTAGACAAGGTATTGCAAAGCTCCCGTGGAGAACTTACTAATAATCTCTCAAAGCTCACTGAGTTTGATAAAGACATAACAAAAGAAAAACAAAAATTAGAACAGGTTAGCACCCCCGGGCAGGAGGATGAGTTTCAACAAGAGCGCATACGTGACAGAATAAAAAAATTAGAAGATGAAAGAAGTGCACGACTTGAAGCGGCGAGTGAAAACAAAAAAGCATTACGCAGTCAAATAAACAGGATAAAAGAAACTATAAATAAGGTGTTAAAAGAAGACACAACATTGGGTGAGAGAATCAAAACCTTGTTTAGGGAGCAAGGTATTACTATTGTTAGTATTTTGACTGCCTTTGGTATGATTATTGGGGTATTAGTTGATGCCATTATTCCTACAACAGGAGGAGGGACTGCACCTGTTCCAACTCCAAAGCCTGATCCATCAAGTGTAAAAGATTGGATAAAAAAACAACTATTTAATCTTGGTTAATTTCTTGCCAACCTAGCTGGTAAAGCTGCTGCAGCACTTCCAGGAGTTATTGGTGCAATAGTATCATGGCTTTTATCTGCAACAGGTAAAGTTATTAATTGGCTTGGTAACAATCTATGGGCTTTGCTTGTGTTTGTTTCCGGGTTGTTGTATGTGGCAGCCAAAGAGTGGTTTAGTAAATCTCGTAAATAAGTAATGCAGCAAGACCTATTACTATAGTACCAACAATTATAGTTGTTTTGTTATCTTCGTGTTCAATCGCTATTTTTTGTATTTCTGGTGGGTTATGTTCCACAGTTTTATGTATTGATTTATCAGAATGTTCCGGTAACAATTTCTTTGTTGTGGTGCCTTGAAAAGGTTGAATGTTTTTTGGTGACACTGGTTTTACATTTACATCATTATTCAATCCTAATGCTTGTGCATCGGTTGCTATTACAATTTCATTATTGTAGTCTTGTATTATTCCGATTCTTAATTCCATGTCGCTCGGAGACATGTGCAATCCACTTCCATAAACAAAATTTACTTTACTTCTTGCATATTTTAGGGTCTTTTCATATCTTGAAATTTGACTGGGCAAGTCGATGGGGCTATTTATTGCGTCCTCTACATTTGCTAAAAATTGTTTCTGTGCATCAAATGCCGTTCCAGTTCCAAGTATATCAGTTCTTGTTTGTGATTGTGAACCAAGAATTGCCCAGCAGTATGTTCTTATGCTTTCATTGATTTTTTCTACTCCAGCTCTTGTAAATCCAAATGAACAATCTAGTATAAAAGTAGACCAGCTGTTGTCAGCCTCAGATCCTTGTGCAATGTAATCAATGTGATATGTTTTATCACTCTCATAGACTGTGAAACTCATCATTTTGTTGTCGTATACAGTATTTACCAAAGGATGATAACCAATATTTGTCCAGTAATTATAAATTGTTCCTAGACCATTATTATAGCTTTGTTTTTGTCTCCAGTCTGAATTTAAGTCAATGTTAAACTCCTTGCATATTCTCTCGTATGCGTTTCGGTTATATGTGTTATTAAACGCATTCCAATTTGAGTCTTGCGGAATTGCTACACTCATCTCAAATAATATTCTTCTGACTTGGTAATAGACATGAAATCGTAATAACGAACCAACCAAGGCATCAGCTTTCAAATGATTGTTAAAATCAATATCACATCCAGTTGTCGCACACCAAATAGCAAAATTCAACTGGTTCTGCCAAAATAACATCCAATCTGTTCCCCAGCTTTGAACTATAGCATCTGATTTGACGTATGGAAGTTTGTATTTTTCAAAGACATTTGGAAATGATGCTTTAAAGTCTTTACCGTCTGATGTAATGACTATGTTTTGATTTATTATATCTATCACTTTCTTGCTAAAAGTATTTGAATAGTGAGCATCCGGGTTATATTTTAATTCTTTAGAAATCATTTTTATTTGTGTTTTTATATATATATATTAAAAAAAAAATGTTTCATACAATTTCAAACATAGACAACTCTATTAATTTACAACAGTATATCGATAATAGAGATGGAACTAAGCGCGTCGGATTAAAAAGTTTTACATACACTATTGGCTGGTTTAATATTAATAATCATGAAGTCATAAAGACAAAAAAAAACAGATAATGCTTATCGTATACCAGCTGGACTCTAAAACGTTCAAGACTTGATAGAAGATTTTAGCAATTTAAATGAAAATATTATCCTAACCATTTTTGCACAAAGTGCTACAGCCATTTTAGATACGTCAATAGAGACACGAATGTCAAGCGGTCTTTCAAAAATACTGGGGTTCGAGGACAGAAAATGGTTAAAAGGTATTCAGGCCGGAATTCACCCAATTGATTTAGCTCCTTATAAACAGCTATGTGTTCATCTGAAACAAGTTAATACGAGTAGTAATTATTTCAATGGTGCACCAAGCACTATTATAGGTGTTTTGCCTGTAGTAAATAAGCAGTTTGGAGATATAGTATATACACATTTTTATCCTGAATATCACTGTCTTATGAATGGTGCAATTACTGAATTGAAAATAGAAGTCAGAGATGAGTATGATAACAAGGTAAATAATCACGGTTTGCCTATGAGTTGTGTTTTAGAAATTATTTAAAAAATATATTTTTATAAAAAAAACAATGAGTATATTTGGACCAACAAGACCTAAAAAAACAGAAGACTTAGGGGCTTTAACCAATCATGTTCTAGATTTACATAGGCGAGTTGTTGTTAACCATTTCAACCTTTTGAGAGATAGAGTTGATAATCTTAAATATGGGATTATAACAATATTTGCGGAGGCTAAGGGCCCACTTGTGTTGAATAGAATACTCTCATTTGGTAACGGTGGAGCAGAAATAAATGTGGGGCATGTGATGGTCGTATTATGGGAATAGGTTTAGCAAGTGAACGATTAGTTGGTGACGTAACTGTAATAGTTTCTTTCAATGGTGTTGAACAACCAAATTATGGCATAACGCTTCACATCATCCCACGCAATCATGATAACTTTGATAAACCTTTAGAAATTGGTGCTGGTTCTGTTGTTAACTTTGTATGCAAGGTTGCTAACGCTACCGCTTTAAATACGGTGGCATAATTATAATTGAATTAATTTAATGTTTTATTTATTAATAAAAAAATGAAGCAACCAACAGCACCAAGTATCTATCCTGAGTTGCCAGTGGAAGACGGACAAAATTATAGATTACAAAAAATTTTAGAAATTGAAAAAAAGTTAATTACAGAGCGAGATATACGTCAGTCACTTTATAAAAAATATAAACGTGGTATTAATATTACAGATGGAATTGACACTACCTTGATATCTGCAGGTGTTATTATGGCTGGGATTGGATTTGTTGTTCCAGTTTTGTTGCCTTTAGAAATAGCAGCAATAGTATGTGGAGCTACAGGTGTTTGTATTAATTTTATCAGACGCAAGCTTAATGCAAAAGCTCAAAAACATTATGAAATAAAAACTTTGGCAGAGTCTAAGTTAAATAGTATAAAGCAGTTAATATCAAAAGCGTTGAGTGATGCACAAGTATCTGATCAATAGTTTAAGTTGATTTTGGATGAGTTAGATAAATATTATAGTTTAAAACAGGACACCAAACAAAAAAAGGCTGAAATAAGTGAAGGTCAAAAAAAGGAACTAGTAGAGCAGGGAAGAAAGGAAGCAATAGCAACCTTACAAAAAAAGTCTAAAAAGTGTGTGATTCATTGTTTTAGTAGTGTGTTTGAGTATGATCCGCCACCTTTGTATTCAAGGTCAGAAAATTGTTTCTGTATTCATGATTTGATGATATCTCCAGATCTCTGATTTGCTACTATCCTGGTATTCTTGATTTGATGATATCTCCAGATCTCTGATTTGCTACTATCCCGGTATTCTTGATTTGCTGATATTTCTGTATTCATGATTTGATGATATCTCCAGATCTCTGATTTGCTACTATCCCGGTGTTCTTGATTTGATGATATTTCCAGATCTCTGATTTGCTGCTATTTCAGTATTCATGGTTTGCTGCTATTTCAGTATCTCTGATTCTATGATATCTCAGTATTCTTGATTTGCTGCTATTTCAGTATTCATGATTTGATGATATCTCAGTATTCTTGATTCGATGCTGTTTCAGTATTCTTGATTTGCTGCTATCTCAATATTTCTGATTTGATGATATCTCAGTATTCTTGATTTGATGATATCTCAATATTTCTGATTTGATGATATCTCGAGATATCTCATTTGATGGTATCTCATTATTCTTGATTTGATGATATCTCAATATCTCTGATTTGCTGCTATCTCAATATTTCTGATTTGCTGACTCAGTATTCTGATTTGATGATGTTCCGGCATTCTTGATTCTGTGATATCTCAATATTCTTGATTCTATGATATCTCAGTATTCTTGATTCTTGATTCTATGATATCTCAGTATTCTTGATTTGATGCTGTTCCAGTATTCTTGATTCTGTGATATCTCAGCCTGCTTGATTCTATGATATCTCAGTATTCTTGATTCGATGCTATTTCAGTAGTCTTGATTCTGTGATGGATTCCGTATTATCTCAATATCTCTGATTTGATGACATCTCAATATCTCTGGTTTGCTGCTATTTCAGTTTTCATGATTTGATAATATATCGAGATCTCTGATTTGCTACTATTTCAATATTCATGTTTTGCTACTATCCCAGTATTCTTGATTTGATGATTTCTCAATATATCTGATTCAATGCTGTCTCATTATCTCTAATTTGATGATATCTCAGTATTTTTGATTTGCTGCTGTTTCAATATTATTGATTCTGTGATATCTCAGCATGCTTGATTCGATGCTGTTTCAGTATTCTTGATTCTGTGATATCTCAATATGCTTGATTTGATGCCGTTTCAGTATTTTTGATTCTCTGATATCTCAGCATGCTTGATTCGATGCTGTTTCAGTATTCTTGAATCTGTGATATCTCAGTATTCTTGATTTGATGATATCTCAATATGTCCGGTTTGATGATATCTCAATATCTCTGGTTTGCTACTATTTCAATATTCTTGATTTGGTGATATCTCAGTATTCTTGATTCTGTAATATCTCAGTATCTCTGGTTTGATGATATCTCAATATCTCTGGTTTGCTGCAAGTTCAGTATTCTTGAATTGGTGATATCTCAGTATTCTTGATTTGGTGATATCCCAGTATGTTTGATTCGATGCTGTTTCAGTATTCTTGATCTAATGATATCTCAAGATATCTCAAGATATCTCAGTATTCTTGATTTGGTGATATCCCAGTATAATTGATTCGATGCTGTTTCAGTATTCTTGATCTAATGATATCTCAAGACATCTCAGTATTCTTGATTTGGTGATATCCCAGTATGCTTCATTCGATGCTGTTTCAGTATTCTTGATCTAATGATATCTCAAGATATCTCAGTATTCTTGATTTGGTGATATCCCAGTATGCTTGATTCGATGCTGTTTCAGTATTCTTGATCTAATGATTTGTTGCTATTTCAGTATGCTTGATCTGATATCTCAAGATACCTCATTATTCTTGATTCGATGATATCTCAGT
This sequence comes from Cyrtodaria siliqua, assembly GCA_037043455.1. Taxonomy (NCBI): domain Eukaryota; kingdom Metazoa; phylum Mollusca; class Bivalvia; order Adapedonta; family Hiatellidae; genus Cyrtodaria; species Cyrtodaria siliqua. The sequence continues at coordinate 125,602 of JAWPHD010005528.1, read as the reverse complement.
ATTCTTGATTTGGTGATATCTCAGTATTCTTGATTTGGTGATATCTCAGTATTTTTGATTCTTTGCTACTCCAATAGTCTTGATCCGATGCTGTTACAGTAGTCTTGATTCTGTAATGGATTTCAATATCTCTGATTTGATAATATCTCAGTATCTTTGATTTGCTGATATTCTAGTATCTCTAATTTGCTACTATTCTAGTATCCCCGATTTGCTGCTATTTCAGCATGCTTGTTTCTATGATATCTCAGTATGCTTGATTTGGTGATATCTCAGTATGCTTGATTCGATGATATCTCAGTATTCGTGATTTGCTGTTGTTTCAGTATTCTTGATTCTATGATATACAAGTATGCTTGATTTAATGCATATATATGTATTTTAGGCGTTCTGTTGTAATTTTCGTCTCACTCTGTTTCGCCTCAAATTACAACAGAAACGCCTAAAATACATATATATAATAAATCACAAAAAAATGGTGATTTACTTGATTTATTAAAACTTTTTTAAAATAGGGGTAGTGAAGATTGCAAGTTTAATTTTTTTTATAAGTTATCAAAATTACATGCAATTAACAATTTTCTGACCTTGAATACAAAAGTTCCTTTTTTGGAACTTCACTTATTTCAGCCTTTTTTTGTTTGGTGTCCTGTTTTAAACTATAATATTTATCTAACTCATCCAAAATCAACTTAAACTCTTGATCAGATATTTGTGCATCCTTCAACGCTTTTGATATTAACTGCTTATAATATTTAACTTAGACTCTGCCAAAGTTTTTATTTCATAATGTTTTTGAGCTTTTGCATTAAGCTTGCGTCTGATAAAATTAATACAAACACCTGTAGCTCCACATACTATTGCTGCTATTTCTAAAGGTAACAAAACTGGAACAACAAATCCAATCCCAGCCATAACAACACCTGCAGATATCAAGGTAGTGTCAATTCCATCTGTAATATTAATACCACGTTTATATTTTTTATAAAGTGACTGACGTATATCTCGCTCTGTAATTAACTTTTTTTCAAATTCTGAAATTTTTTGTAATCTATAATTTTGTCCGTCTTCCACTGGCAACTCAGAATATATACTTGGTGCTGTTGGTTGCTTCATTTTTTTATTAATAAATAAAAAATTAAATTAATTCATTTAATAATGATGCCACCGTATTTACAGCGGTAGCGTTAGCAACATTGCATACAAAGTTAACAACAGAACCAGCACCAATTTCTAAAGGTTTATCAAAGTTATCATGATTGCGTGGGATGATGTGAAGCGTTATGCCATAATTTGGTTGTTCAACACCACTGACAGAAACTATTACAGTTAGGTCACCAACTAATCGTTCAGTTGCTAAACCTATTCCCATTATACGACCACGACGTGTCATCACATGCCCCACATTTGTTTCTGCTCCACCGTTACCAAATGAGAGTATTCTATTCAACACAAGTGGGCCCTTAGCCTCCGCAAATATTGTTATAATTCCATATTTAAGATTATCAACTCTATCTCTCAAAAGGTTGAAATGGTTAACAATAGGCACAACTCGCCTATGTAAATCTAGAACATGATTGGTTAAAGCCTCTAAGTCTTCTGTTTTTTTAGGTCTTGTTGGTCCAAATATACTCATTGTTTTTTTTATAAATAATTTCTAAAACACAACTCATAGTCAAACCGTGATTATTTATCTTGTTACCATACTCATCTCTGACTTCTATTTTCAATTCAGTAATTGCACCATTCATAAGACAGTGATATTCAGGATAAAAATGTGTATATACTATATCTCCAAACTGCTTATTTACTACAGGCACAACACCTATAATAGTGCTTGGTGCACCATTGAAATAATTACTACTCGTATTAACTTGTTTCAGAAGGAGCTAAATCAATTGGGTGAATTCTGGCCTGAATACCTTTTAACCATTTTCTGTCCTCGAACCCCAGTATTTTTGAAAGACCGCTTGACATTCGTGTCTCTATTGACGTATCTAAAATGGCTGTAGCACTTTGTGCAAAAATGGTTAGGATAATATTTTCATTTAAATTGCTAAAATCTTCTATCAAGTCTTGAAAGTTATAGAGTCCAGCTGGTATACGATAAGCTTTATCTGTTTTTTTTTGTCTTTATGACTTCATGATTATTAATAATTAACCAGCCAATAGTGTATGTAAAACTTTTTAATCCAACGCGCTTAGTTCCATCTCTATTATCGATATACTGGTGTAAATTAATAGAGTTGTTTATGTTTAAAATTGTATGAAATTTTTTTTTTTTAATATATATATATAAAAACACAAATAAAAAGATTTCTAAAGAATTCAAATATAACCCGGATGCTCACTATTCAAATACTTTAAGCAAGAAAGTGATAGATATAATAAATCAAAACATAGTCATTACATCAGACGGTAAAGACTTTAAAGCATCATTTCCAAATGTCTTTGAAAAATACAAACTTCCATACGTTAAATCAGATGCTATAGTTCAAAGCTTGGGAACAGATTGGATGTTATTTTGGCAGAACCAGTTGAATTTTGCTATTTGGTGTGCGACAACTGGATGTGGTATTGATTTTAACAATCATTTGAAAGCTGATGCCTTGGTTGGTTCTTTATTTCGATTTCATGTCTATTACCAAGTCAGAAGAATATTATTTGAGATGAGTGTAGCAATGCCGCAAGACTCACATTGGAATGCGTTTAATAACACATATAACCGAAACGCATACGAGAGAATATGCAAGGAGTTTAACATTGACTTAAATTCAGACTGGAGACAAAAACAAAGCTATAATGATGGTCTAGGAACAATTTATAATTACTGGACAAATATTGGTTATCATCCTTTGGTAAATACTGTATACGACAACAAAACGATGAGTTTCACAGTCTATGAGAGTGATAAAACATATCACATTGATTACATTGCACAAGGATCTGAGGCTGACAACAGCTGGTCTACTTTTATACTAGATTGTTTATTTGGATTTACAAGAGCTGGAGTAGAAAGAATCAATGAAAGCATAAGAACATACTGCTGGGCAATTCTTGGTTCACAATCACAAACAAGAACTGATATACTTGGAACTGGAACGGCATTTGATGCACAGAAACAATTTTTAGCAAATGTAGAGGACGCAATAAATAGCCCCATCGACTTGCCCAGTCAAATGTCAAGATATGAAAACACCCTAAAATATGCAAGAAGTAAAGTAAATTTTGTTCATGGAAGTGGATTGTACATGTCTCCGAGCGACATGGAATTAAGAATCGGAATAATACAAGACTACAATAATGAAATTGTAATAGCAACCGATGCACAAGCATTAGGATTGAATAATGATGTAAATGTAAAACCAGTGTCACCAAAAAATATTCAACCTTTTCAAGGCACCACAACAAAGAAATTGTTACCGGAACATTCTGATAAATCAATACATAAAACTGTGGAACATAACCCACCAGAAATACAAAAAATAGCGATTGAACACGAAGATAACAAAACAACTATAATTGTTGGTACTATAGTAATAGGTCTTGCTGCATTACTTATTTACGAGATTTACTAAACCACTCTTTGGCTGCCACATACAACAACCCGGAAACAAACACAAGCAAAGCCCATAGATTGTTACCAAGCCAATTAATAACTTTACCTGTTGCAGATAAAAGCCATGATACTATTGCACCAATAACTCCTGGAAGTGCTGCAGCAGCTTTACCAGCTAGGTTGGCAAGAGGTTTACCAAGATTAAATAGTTGTTTTTTTTATCCAATCTTTTACACTTGATGGATCAGGCTTTGGAGTTGGAACAGGTGCAGTCCCTCCTCCTGTTGTAGGAATAATGGCATCAACTAATACCCCAATAATCATACCAAAGGCAGTCAAAATACTAACAATAGTAATACCTTGCTCCCTAAACAAGGTTTTGATTCTCTCACCCAATGTTGTGTCTTCTTTTAACACCTTATTTATAGTTTCTTTTATCCTGTTTATTTGACTGCGTAATGCTTTTTTGTTTTCACTCGCCGCTTCAAGTCGTGCACTTCTTTCATCTTCTATTTTTTTTTATTTTGTCACGTATGCGCTCTTGTTGAAACTCATCCTCCTGCCCGGGGGTGCTAACCTGTTCTAATTTTTGTTTTTCTTATGTTATATCTTTATCAAGCTCAGTGAGCTTTGAGAGATTATTAGTAAGTTCTCCACGGGAGCTTTGCAATACCTTGTCTAAACCTTGTAACTCTCGCATTGTTAGACCTTCTGTTTGTGTTTTTTGAACAGCAGTTTTAGGATGAGTTTCATCTATTGTATTACTCAAATTACTCTCAATTATATTTACAGCATCTACTGTATTTTGTACATCTTCAGTTGTTGAAAAAGTTTGCAATGGTATATTTTCTCCTTCTTTTGTGAGGGTATTTTTTATTTTTGCCAAGGCTGCTATTTCCGCCCTACCCCGAGCAAGTCTTTCACGTGGAACTAAATAATCGTACATTTTTAAATTATTTTTCACGAAGTCAATGCCATATTTTTTATTTAGAGTGTCCAGCGCATAAAACTTGATTAGTTCCTTTGGATTATTTCCCTTATAAAAGGTAAGTGGAACATCATCTGTTCCCAACTGAACTGCATATAACATTGTCCTACCGTTTTCGTCCTCAGCCGCTCTGAAATCAATTTTATAATCAATTCCGCTGATCTCAGCATTAACTTCAGTAAAAAATTGATCTTCTAACAACTTTTTTTGTTTTAGTTGTTCTTCTGTTTTATTTTCCCCTTGAAGCTGATCAATATGGTTATTTTCATTTACAATTTGTCTCTGAAATTCTTAGCCAGGTTGTATACATTCTGGTTCGTCATCATAATATTCCTCATATTCATCTGGATCGTACACAGGATTGTCAAATCCTCCTTCAGCCATTGTTTATTTTATTTAATTTTAAAAAATATATTTAAAAAATAGAAACAATGTCGGCTTACGGAAACAAACTCAGGCCTCATAGAAAACTAAGAGAACCTCATGGTGCCAAAGGCATCCGCACAAGTGTAGTAATAACTAATTATCCCTCAACAATAGACCAAAACCAGCAACTGCTTGTAAGATTTCCCAATCGAAGTACTAATGATGTAATAGTTCCTCGTACTGCTCGTCTTGCATTTGAAATAGAACTTAAAAGCAGAACAGACGCCAACGCTACTCTATTTCAAAATCTGGGTAGAACAATTGTGAAAAAAATGACAATAAGACTAAGTGGCAATGAAGTCATGTCAATAGATGACAGTGATATATATCATTGTTATGTAGATTTATGGAAAAGCCCTACTGAACGAGTAAACATAGCTTACCAAGGTATTGGTAAAGCAAACATGTTAAAACATAGAATTGGTGCGGGAGATAAATCCTCAGACACCGAAGATGAAGCTATAGCAGAAGCTTATGGAAATAGATTTTGTATTCCACTGGACTTTGAAATGTTAGAAAGTCATATGCCATTTTATCAAGCCGGGCTTGGCGATAGGTTAGAATATGAATTAACGTTTAACGATTATAACAAAGTTATCAAAATCAGTGATGCTGATGCATCTTATGTAATAAAAAATATCTGCTTGGAATTTGATACGGTTAGTGATGTTGAATTAGCCAGACAAATAAGACAGCAAATCAATGGTAAGATAGTATTTATGTATGATCGGAACTTGCGACATAGAAAAATAATAGCAAACAAATCTGAAACCATTTGGAACATCAACATTAATACACCAGCACAGAGCATGAAAGGTATTTTAATGCTGTTTGAAGACCCAGAAAGAACAAGCGCAGAAACCGATTACAACCCAAAGATTGAAAAGGTTGAAATGACAATAGAGGGAGTAACAAATCAGTTCTATAGTCAGGGCATGAAGGCATATCAACATTGGGATGAAATCAACAAATATTTTGCCCTGACCTCAAAAAGAAACAAAGAGACAGAAATAGTAGCGAGGGAATTAAACTTTACCAATGTTTCTCTTGAGACCTATCTAACAAAATCATATGCTTTGTGGCTTGACCTTAGAACATGTGATGACAATTTATTATACGGCAGTGGAAGAAGAATAGAAAACGGCAGTGAAGGTATAACGATACTAATAAATAAAAAAGCAGATGCAGATCAAACTTTAAATATTTATATATATATAATACAAGATGCGCAAATCAATTTTGAAGATGGAAGATTCAAAGAAGTACGATACTAGTTTACAACAAAAATATCCTAAATATCCACACAGTGCCATTATCTGTGGTCAGACAGGCTGTGGTAAAACAGAGTTTGTTCTTGACATACTTTAACAAGAGTATGTTGGAGTTTTTGAACATATAATTATATTGTGTCCAACTATAGAGTGGAACGAGGCTTATAAAAATAGATCCTGGATAGGTGATGTAAGACATCCAAAAGATAAAAAAATAATAATTGTCAATCCTGTTAGCAAAGGTAAAGAAATGCTACAAGAACTGTTGCGTTTATTTTTCAAACAATATGCTGGCCAGCCCACATTATACATCATTGATGATTGCTCCGCCACAAAAGAATTAACAAAGAAAAAAGATATGTTATCAGAGTTGGCGTTCTCTGGTCGCCACGCCAAACAATCAGTATGGGTTATTTCACAGAGATATAATTCTGTATTGAAAGATTTGAGAGAGCAAGCAAAATGGTTGTGTATGTTTTACCCTAAAGACAGAGATAGTTATGAAAATTGTTTGAGAGAAAATGATGTTATTCCGACGCTGGAGGAGAGAACCAGAATAAGAAAAGCTTTAGCAAAAACTAAATATTCAAAGTTAATTTTGAGGACTGACCAACCAACTGGTTATTGGGTTGAATAATTTCTACCAGCAATTCCTTTTTTCTAACAGCATTGCTTTGTTGCTAATAGTAATACTAACAGCAAAGTAGCAATACTCACATGAAAATATAATGGAAATATCAAAAAATATAGTAATGCTTATAGCATTGCTCATAGTAAAGTAGCATTGCTCATAGCAAAGTAGCAATGTTAATAGCAATGCTTGCAGCAAATTAACAATGCTAATAAAAAAATAGCAATGTTAATAACAATGCTATTAACAATACTAACCATAACTAGTTGCGTGGTAAATATCGCAGCTGGTTGTTTTGTATTTTATATTTATTTCAAGATAAAAAATAAAATTAATAATATAAAAATGAATGCGGAAGAACTATTACCAGACATATCGGAAGGTTTTACGGAACGTGATGAATCAAAGCAACAAGAAACAAAAAAAAGAAAGATTATCAGCCATAGTGGCTGGCGGTGGTAGACGTCAATATTTGGGTAAAGACATACAACTCACGAATATAGATAGCATGCCCCTAGATGAAATTAACAAACTTTACTGCAGATATGAAGCAAGGCTTGGGGCAAGTATGACCAATACTTTAGGCAATTCTTTTATTAACTTGTATGTGATGGGAGTATCAAAATATTTCAATGTGACAAATACACCAAAGAAGATTTGGAGAAAGACCCATTTATTAATCATGCCTTGACAAGTGCTTGTTGTGAGTTGTATTACAGGTATGGAATGTGCTTAGCACCATTTACAGCAATACTGACAACTGTTAGACATATTGATTTTAATAAAAATAAAAATATAGATAATATAAATGGAGAACCAAGAGAGTGAAGTTATACCTGTTGAGGTTAAACAACAAAAAGTAAAAATTCCAAAAAGAATAGAAGCTGGAAAAAAAGGAGCAGCGGCAAGAAAGGCAAAGCGTTTGCTTCAGGATGCAAAGCAAGATGCTGCAAAGCAAGATGCTGCAAAGCAAGATGCTGCAAATCAAATAACAAAAATAACAATAGATGAAGAAAAACCAGAAATCAAAATAAACGTATACAAAAATTATATTCCACCGTGTCTGGTTTTATTAGTAGGCATTGCTGGGTTGGGTTTGTATACTTATAACAAGAAATCTGCTACGCAACCTGTGCAACCTGCTGCTGTTCGTGTTGCACAAAAAGACACGTTTGATTGTTTTTAATAATTTATTTAAAAAAATATTATAAAAAATAATATAAAAAAAATGGCAGCAAGTATTGACGGAAAACAAATTGTAAATATGATGTATCACGCTGGAGTGGAAACACTTCTAACTGTTGGATATTCTGAGATTGGCAGAAAACTACTAAAAAGACCAGCACCTAAAGTGGATTTTAATATGACAGATTTTGGGATGCTGTCTGTGGATATAATGTTAGCAATGGCTACGAAGGATATGTTGATTAAGCAAGGTATTATTCCTGCAGATATTATGAAATAATTTTAAAAAATATATATAAAAAAATGGCAAGTGCAGTAGCAATGATGATAGGTGGCGCATTAACAAATGCATTGGCGTTTAGCGGTTCAAATTATTTCTTTTCAAAAATGGGAAGTCATTCAGATGAGGAAAGACAAAGGCATGACAAAGCAGTGGAACAATTAAACGCAGCACAAGTGGAGTGGAATAAAAAAAGAACAGAGAGATTAGATTTTATTAATAAGCAATGCAAAAAGAGCATCATGCAGAGCAGACTTTTGATGATGTAGACCAAGCTATGAAGCAGTATACTATATAACTGGCAAACATTTGCTTTTGGAACCGGAGCCCAAGTTGAGTGTTTTTTATACACCATCTCCGGATCAACAGAATAGAGAAATTACGTTTATTATGGTGGGCATGGCTGCAACTGGATTTGTGGCGTATAAATTGAGTTCATAAAAAAAATAGTTTAAAACTATAATTACTTTAGACTTTTTTGGATTTGGAATGACTAAGTATGTTTACTTTGAAAAGACTAAGTCATATGCATGATACCTATTGTTTTTGTTGTTCTTACATGGTTTTAATCCAAGTGGTCGCATATAATATGGTGGTTTAGCACTCTTCTCTAATTTATCTTTGAGATGACCAGGCGCCCATACTTCACCATTGTCTAATAATGTCAATACCATGGATGGACCATATTCAGTATCTACTATTTTCGTATCTGTAATAGTGTATATTTTATTTACTTCTAAGTCTGTCCATTTCTTTGTGCTATTTTGATATTGCTCTTCGAGCAGTTCATCAAATCGTGCAGTTGTGATTTCCATTTTTTTTTTATAGTTATATAAAGTTTAATCTTTAGTAGAAAAAAATGGAAAAGATTTATTACAGCCCAAAAGGATTTTGGAAAGGTTACTCAGCAGTTAAAAAATTGGCAAAAGAGGCTGGTGTTAGTGAAAAAAAGGCATTAGAATTTTTAAAGAAACAAGCTGTGTGGCAGATTTATTTACCCGCACCAAATAAAATAGTTAGACCCAGATTTGATGTTTCCGCTAAGAATGGAGTGCATCAAGCTGATTTGTTATTTTTACCGCATGATACTTTTGGGAATGGTCGTGGACGCAAGACATATAAATATGCATTGACTGTGGTTGATATTGCAAGTAGATACAAAGAAGCAGAGCCACTGACTTCCAAGGATAGCAAAGAAGTTGCCAAAGCATTTGAGAAAATATACAGTCGACATTTGAAATATCCAAAGTTATTACAAGTGGATCCAGGCAGAGAATTCATGGGTGCAGTATCGCAGTTGATGGCAAAACACAAAGTAAATATCAGACGGGGCAGAACAGAAATACACAGAGACCAAGCTTTAGTGGAAAGATTTAACAGAACATTAGCTGAAAGATTGTTTGGTTATCAGTATGCTAAGGAAATAGATTCCCAAAAACGCAACAGAGAGTGGGTAAAGAGATTACCAGAAGTTGTCAAAGCAATAAATGTGGAAACAAAAAAGCCTCCTCCTGTTGAAACAAAAACATTTAAAGATTATCCTATCTGTATGAATGCAAGTGTAAGATATTTATATCAACCCGGGGAACAAGAAGGTGGAAGACGCAGAGCAACTGATCCAATGTGGAGTGTAGATATTCACAAGATTAAAAAGTATATGATGACGCAAGGTATAAGAGTATATTATTTAAAATCACCAGCGCCTCAAAGAGGATTTGTCAAAGAAGAACTACTTATTGTTCCTGCTGATACCCAAATTCATAAGTTTTTGTAGAAACCATGTGCATCAGTTGTAATTCCATCTTCTCGTATATATCTTTTTGAGTAAAATGGTGATAATGTAACTTTGTTTACTGTTGTGCCAAATATCTGCTGCTTTATTGATCGTATTATATTCATTTTATGGGTGTATTTTTTCTTGCCAAACAATGCATCCTTGTAGTTTTCAAAGTTTATGTGTTTTGTGACTACATATTGTTTTACACCCTTTGCTTTTTTAATAATCTGCTCATCCGCTCTCAAAATATAATATAGTTTGGGTCTTAATCCAACATACTCAGCTATAGCAACACCAGCACATTCGTCTTTCATTTTACCCAATACTTTATTGTTTGTATCATCATGCATTGGGTGATTTTTAGGATAATTACTTAGATCATACTCATCTTTCATTTCAGCCATGTCTTTGTATGCATCATCTGTTTTGATGTCTACCAGTAGGCTGTCAGTGTCTGTGTATAATAAAGTACAGTCATTTCCGTACCTATTTTTCAGGGTATTATAATACCAATCATACATCATATACTTTGATAAATTCAATACTGACATTCCAACATAAATTGGTTTGTTTAATGTTAATTTTGTTTTGTTCACATGTATTGCTGACAATTCATCTGAAAATTTTATACGCCTATTAAAGTTGGGTTTGGCTATTATTTTTCTTATCTTTTCGTTTTCGGAGCCGTCAGTTCTGACTAGTTTTATATCAGTCCGCTTGCGTAAATTTTCCGTTGTCTTGCCAAACACAGAGTTGTTCATAAGTTTGTAAAAATCTGTTTCAAATTTCGATTTAGCTTTTTTCCTAAGTTCTGTGTTTAAATTTATGTATGATGCCATCCATGGTTCTTCATTAAATTCTAATACTCTGTGTATTTTCTTTAGTTTCATGCCTAAAGATAAATACAGTTGCAGGTTTTTTGTAATGTATCACATATTTTTCTTTGTCCCTAAGATTGGGAACTAGTTGTTCTGTATTTATCATGCTATTATTTTTTAACAGATCTTTTTGGTATTCAGACAACCATTCTTTTTCCACTGCTAATCTTTCCGGTGCAAGCGGATAGTCATTGTGAGCTTCATGAAGTTCTTTAGGATATTCCAAATCAACTTCAACATTTGTCCTTTGCCAGGTTTTGGTTTAGAAAATGTTCTACTCTTGTTTTTGGCTTTCCAAACAAAGCCAGAACATGGAAGTGGCTGACTCATTGCCCACCCATAAAGATTATTTGCATCATAATACATAAAATAGTTGTTTTCCTCGTTAGGGTTATAATCAACTACATGTAGATTGTTTGCTTTGGCATATCGTTTTGATACCATACTAATTCCACCACGCATACCTTTTTCTATAAATAAGTGCATGTTAATGTCTGTTAAAAGTTCTAATTCTATTTTTGAATGTTTAAGTAAAGCATCCCAAGATAATCCAGGTGCTGTATAGTAATGTAAAGCATCAAGTTTATATGCATTCATACATGTTTTTCTAAAAGTTTGAAACACATCTGCTAACAGAGTTACATCAGTTTTTAGATATAAATCATGATAGTCTCCAAGAGTTTTACAGTTAAACTCTTTCCATATTTTTTGAGCATATTCGTAATCTTCGGGACTTATACTTTCATCTGAGAGACTACTGTAAAAAAATTCTATAGGCGGTAATTGCGTTTCCTTGAATCTTTCCATACTGTCCATATATTCGTATGGATAAACACCTTTTCGTAAAAGTTCAGGTTTTAGATATAAATTATGATAGTCTTCAAGAGTTTTACAGTTAAACTCTTTCCATATTTTTTGAGCATATTCATAATCTTCATAATCTTTGTCTTTGAGCTTTTTACTTGAACTGTAAAACTTTTCTATAGGTGGTAATTTCGTTTCCTTAAATCTTTCCACACTGACCATATATTCATGCGGGTTAACACCTTTCCGCAGAGGTAAATTTGTTTGTCTAAACTAATTTTTGGTAATTTTAAAATCAGATGTGCCTGTTGCATCAACCAATTTTTCCAAAGACGAAGCCATAAACTGAAAGCTATCTAAAAATCTAAGTTGTCCGGCACTAAATGAAATATACTTTTCAGCGTTGTTTGAAATGTATGTAATATTACCTGTCATTTTATGTATTTTTTGCATGATGAGATGACTATCATATCCTTTGAGGTTGTGAAATACAACAGGGATGATTGTTTTATTTGGTTTTATTTTCAGTTTCAGGTTACAGTTTTTATGTGCTTCACCTCTGTATTCTCCTGTAAAATGACAGTGGTCTCTTACTTTACAGTTTTTACCACATTTCCTACCTATTTCATTCTCGCATATCCAGCAGTGTGTTGCTTTTTCATAATCTTCCACATTCGTTGTGTCATGATTAATGGTTTTTTGTGAGCAAATATTGTATTAATGTTGCTATTCTCACATTCTAAGTGATTTAAAAACTTTTCAACAACATCTGCACCTCTGTAAATAACAGGTTCTTCAGCTTTGCCATCATATCTGACAACCTGGTATCCAAACCCACAAGCTTCGTGTACATTTGTGATTTCAGATTTCTTTCCAAATTTGATTGATTGCGGTTTGATTATACTTTCAAAATCAGCATATATTGCATAAGGCACAGGCATCTGATTTTGATGATTTTTAAATTTTACAGTATTTTTACCTTCTTTTGGCATTTCTATTCTGCAAGAATTTTTATTGATACCCTCACAGTCTTCTCTGTGTTTGGTAAGTAGATCTTCTCTTGAAAAGCCGTAAAGACAACGATCACAGAAATAAGTTTTACCGTGATATTTGTTTTGATCATAAAGTAATCTATTTAGATTTTTAATCCAGCAATAGTGATATTTTGTTGTTATTGTTTTTGGTTCGTTGGGATAATCATCAGGGTTATAATTGTCATCTATAATTCCTTCTTCATTATTTGGATCATCTTCATCTTCATTTTCTAAATCAACCTCAACGTCTTCAGAAATTAAATGCAAGTTAATTCTTTCCATTTCTTGCGGTTGCTCTGATATTCTATATGGAAATACAGATACCCTTTTCCCTGTGCATCCGTAAACATTAATAGCAAGGTTGTTTTGTTTTTCTACTTTGGAAATTTGTGAAATTGGAGTGGGAAAGTCAATACCATCCATATTCAACTTACCCATGTGTTTGTTATAACTAGATATCCTAGTTGGATTATTTTTATTAGGCCACAAAGCAGAAACCAACGCCACTTCCAAGCACTTATTATCTTCATTATTAACATTAATTATTGCTTTTTTATCAGATACTGCTTTAGACAAAGGAATATATGAAGAACCTTTTAATGGTTCATACTTTGCAAAATTTAAGTAAAACGTAACACAGTGATCAATCTCCAATCCAGATGCTGTGTTTGTAAATCTTTCAAGACTCTCTTGTATATTTGCAGATGATTTATCATAAAACTCATTTATTTTTTCAGAGGTTAAAATTGCATTTTGTTCAATGTGTAATACTGCTGTGGTGTATTTTTTGGTATCACCATCATCTTTGAATAAATTTACAGTAAGACCTAATTGAAACTTAAATTCATTCATCTTTGTCAGCTCTTTGCTTATTTGTTTTGTAATAATGGATTTTTTATCACGAAATAGTTTTTGAGGGTCTTTGTATTTCTCGGCAGATATCTCGTATGCTTTGAAATAGCCACACATTGGTTTGTCAACCAGTTTTAATTCTGAAATACTTTCTTTAGATTTTCTATCATTAAGCTCTTTCAATTCATATATAACATTGTCTCGTGATTTAGCATATTTCTGCTTTTGTTCATTTATAACATTTTCTTGTAATTTATCATATTTTTGCTTTTCTCGTTTACGTTGTTTTTTAGCACGTCGTCTTTTGAGTAAATTTTCTAATGTTTGAGATTTAACCTCTTTTGGAGTTTCCTTTGAAACTTCTTTAAGAGGTTTTAATGCATTTATACCGTTAGATAGTGTTTGCTTATCTATTACACCTGTATCAAACAGGCGTATTAAATTTCTTATAGTCTCTTCATTTTTTTCCATTTCCTTTATTTGTTATATATTTAAAAAAAAAAAATTAAATATAAAAATAATTATGTACAAAATAGACAATGGAAATCAATGTTTATAAATTTCTTAAAATTGGATTACATAATCCATGTAAAAATAAGCCAACAAAAGATTCTAATTATTGCAGTTTGCATAAATATAGATTAAAAACAAGTCATGCATTACCGTGTCTAATATGTAAAAAAGGCACTTCTGCAAGATATCAAGTGTGTGTTTGTTGCGGTGCAGCTTCAATTAGAAAAATGAACGATTATTGGAGGTTAAAGTCGTACAACGCTGAGTGTCCCAGATTGAGACGTATTGAGGTTTAAAATATATGTTGATAACTTATAAAAAAAATTATACTTGCAATCTTCACTACCCCTATTTTAAAAAAGTTTTAATAAATCAAGTAAATCACCATTTTATGGTGATTTATTATATATATGTATTTTAGGCGTCTTCTGTTGTAATTTGAGGCGAAACAGAGTGAGACGAAAATTACAACAGAACGCCTAAAATACATATATATAATGCTGTTTCAATATTCTTGATTCTGTGATATCACAGTATGCTTGATTCTGTGATATCGCAGTATGCTTGATTTGATAATATCTCAATATCTCTGGTTTGCTGCTAGTTCGATATTCTTGGTGATATCATAGTATTCTTAATTCTGTGATATCTCAGTATTCTTGAGTTGATTATTTCTCAATATCTCTTGTTTGCTACTAGTTCAGTATTCTTGATTATGTGATATCTCAGTATTTTTTGATTTGATGCTGTTTAAGCATTTTTGTTATCTCTGACTAGATGATATTTCAACATTCTGTCCAAGTAACTTCAACATCGGGATTTCTTGAAGGTTGTATTTCTATCTTTTCCGATACCAAGCAAGATATGTTTTTTCTTTCCATCTTCTAGATACTTTTCCATTTCTTTTTGTAAAAAGTATCCATATATCCCTACTTCTTTCTTGTCAATCATCTCATGTAGATATATTCTATCTTTCCCACGAAATGTTGTTCTAGAATATTTGTGTACTTTGTATGTTGTTTTCGGAATATCTTTGGCATGTTTTGTAGAACCCGGAGGAGCTGTTTGTTCAATAGTATCTACTATGTCGTCTAGTACTGTAATTGCTAATCTAGCTTTCATCTTTAAAGGCGTTGTCTTCTCTTTTCCAAGGTGTACTACAATTGGTGACTTTGTTTCTTCTGTAACTTTCTTCATTTCTTTCTCCAGATAGTATCCAAAAACTGGGACATCATTTTCTTCATAGTACAAACATGGTATTGTTTTCTTTCTGTACTGTTCACACTTTCTGCACATGTAGTCTCCTTCTGGTATAGAAGTACATCTCACTGCCTTTTTCACTTGTTCATCCCAGTCCAACAAACATTTATTTGATTCTAGATATTCCTTTTCACTGTCTACTATAGTTTTTCTCTTTTTGTTACAGTCAACCTCCAATATCTTTGTCGGATTCCATTGTATTGTTTTTCCACCCCATGTATTTTCAGTTAGGGGAAAGATTTCTACTAGTACTTTGTCTAGTATACATGAACGTGAGTTGTTCCAGTCATCAT
Organism: Cyrtodaria siliqua; assembly: GCA_037043455.1. Lineage (NCBI taxonomy): Eukaryota > Metazoa > Mollusca > Bivalvia > Adapedonta > Hiatellidae > Cyrtodaria > Cyrtodaria siliqua. The sequence continues at coordinate 109,851 of JAWPHD010005528.1, read as the reverse complement.
CAATTGTGAGTTTGAGTTCTTCTACTTGTTTGCAAATCCTCTTCAATCCTTTAGTAGCATATACTATGTTGTGACTGGAATCGTTTTTCAAATAGCAAATTATTGAATCATATTTCTTCTTGAAATAATCTGCAAATCCTACCAAATAGTATTTTCCAATAGGTATGCGACTAACATACTCTATATCCTCGGAAAAATCACAATACAGATGGTCTATCCGTTTTCTAATATTTTCTATTCTTTTTTTGTTCTTTTTTTGTGTTTTTTTCAACTCACCCAACTCCTTTTCTTTTTCCTCCCAAACTTTCTCTTGTACTTTTCTGTTCACGTCTACCCATTTTCCCTTTTCTTCTTCTTCAAGTATCTGTGCAATTATCTTTTCTCTTTTCTTGGCGGAGTTCAAAGATATCTTTCTATCTGTTTCTTGTTTGAAAAATTGGAATGGCGCCTTTTCATCGCCTATTCTATTCTTTCCCTTTCTCTTCCATATCCATTCTACAGAATTTGTTGGTGGGAGGTAGTCTGTTGGTTCTATCTCTGTTGTTCTGGCTTTGGAAGGATTTTGATCACAGAGTATTGTTTTTGATTCTTTTCCTTTGGTGTAGCATTCCAGCGGAGCAAATAGATATTTCCCATCTTCGCATTGTAGTATATCAAGTACAAATATTGGGCAACAGCGAAAGCCAAATGCTGATACAGCATACTTCTTTGCTTTCTTCCATGATACTTTTGGTGCAAATGAAGTCCCTACAATTCTACCAGTGTGTGTGTTACAATACCAAACAATGTACAAAGTATTTTGAACTCTGTCTAGTATAATCATATTTCTATCAATATTCTCTGCTAGATTTGCCCATTGATTTTTTGCTGGTTGGATATAGAATATGCGTGGAAGTTCTTCTACAGTTTCTTCTAGAATGCCTGTTCCTGACAAATGATTGTGGTCTCCGTATATCGATATTTCAACTCTAGTACATCCCCGTTTTTGTACATCTGGATGTGAAAATGTGTTTCGCAAACGTTCAGATTTGGAATTGACAAAATCAGCGAGATGCCCTCCAAATACTTTTTGTACATCTCCTGCTTCAAAGTTTGAGACGATCTTGTTGTATATTTTTGTTCTCATAACATTTCCTTCTTTTGTTTGTATAGTAGTGCAGACATTATTTCCAACTGATTTTGTATTCTCTAGAATTGTGGGTTCATCATTTCCCATTCCAGAAAGTAGGGTTTTTGTTCTTTCATAGTTGAAAAAACTGACTAGATTAGAGCGTTTCATTGTTCCAGAATAATCTCTTGTGTAATCGATGGAGTATATTCCTAGTCCTACACTTTCTAGCAGTTGGCATAGAGTCTTCTTCCTCTTTTCTACTACATCCATAGGAATGTTTGATGCATCTATTTTCGCAAGTACATTTCCTATTGGGACTTGTTTCCATATTTTTTCCCAGTTCTTTTTCGCTCTACTACTTGTATGCGATTCAATTATTTCTATAGTTCTTGATATGCTGCTACTCTGATTTTTGTTCAATGTACAATTACAGATTCTAACATTGCAGTACTTGTGTCCACGTCCAATTGTTTTCGATACAAATGTTGCTATTGTTTGTACAATATTTTTTGCGGCACCTGTTTCTCCATCGGTTAACATCACCTTTCCTTGCTTTGCTTGAATATCCTTTTTCCTAGATATCCAAATACGTATATATCATCGATGAATGCTTTTTCCATCCCTGGAATAGATCTCAACTTTGTTTTTCCGTTATTTCCCTTTGTATAGTCCCATTCTGAGATATCTGATACCAGGTTATTATCATATGCATTTTCTTTCGCTATGTAGTATGCTAGATATTTGCTAGATCGAATTCCTAATGTGCTCCCATCTATCTTCATGTTTCTTTCTTCGGTAGTTTATTCTGAGTTCATTGTATATACTATAGGATTATATTAAATTTCTACTTTCAATGATTAATCTATATTGATTTTGCAATCTTTTTTTTCAGCTATATATTCAAGTCTTTCCAATTGTCTAGATATGTCTGCTATTTTGCATAGATCATCTCTTTTCTGTATATTTTTGTTTGACTTTTGTTTGAAGATAATCAAAAATCTATTTCTCAACCTGTCTATGCTGTCTTCTTCTGTACTGCTACTTGGGTTTCAGGGTTACTTGGGCATTCATCGCCAACAAATATTTCTTCATCCTTGAGTAATTGTTTGTGTAATTCATTGGCATTCCCCGCCCGCCTCGTCCCTGCTGTCGTTCTATTATCAGTTTTCTTGCCTTTTTCAGCTGCCAGAACTTTCAGATTTGCTTGTGATTCGTTGGTATCTTTTCCCTGTCTTGTTCC
>JAWPHD010005528.1:87500-95000 GCA_037043455.1 Cyrtodaria siliqua | reverse complement strand
CCAGAAAGGCCAGACAAAGAGCCAGGCAGAGAGCCAGACAGACAGTCAGACAGTCAGACAGACAGACAGACCGACATACAGACCGACAGACAGACAGACAGAGACCCAGACAGACCAGACAGAGACCCAGACAGAGACCCAGAAAGACAGACAGACATACAAACACAGAGACACACAGACAGAGACCCCAACAGACAGACAGACAGACAGACAGACAGGCAGACAGACAGAAAGACAGACAGACAGAAAGACAGACAGACAGACAGACAGACATACAGACAGACAGACAGACAGACAGACAGACAGACAGACAGACAGACATACAGACAGACAGACAGACAGACAGACAGGCCAGACAGACAGGCCAGACAGAGACCCAGACAGACAGACAGACAGACAGACAGACAGACAGAGATCCAGACAGGCCAGGCAGAGAGCCAGACAGAGACCCAGACAGGCAGGCAGACAGACAGATAGACAGACAGACAAAGATAGAGCCAGACAGAGACCCAGAGAGGCCAGACAGAATGCCAGACAGAGAGGCAAACAAACAGACAGAGAAACAGACATACAGACAGACAGACCAGACAGAGAGGCGAGACAGACAGACAGACAGCCAGACAGAGACCCAGACAGACAGACAGACAGACAGACAGACAGACAGACAGACAGACAGACAGACAGACAGACAGGCCAGACAGACAGGCCAGACAGACAGACAGACAGACAGACAGCCAGCCAGACAGAGAAACAGACATACAGACAGACAGGCCAGACAGACAGGCCAGACAGCCAGACAGAGACCCAGACAGACAGACATACAGACAGACAGACAGACAGACAGACAGACAGACAGACAGACAGACAGACAGACAGACAGACAGACAGACAGACAGACAGACAGACAGACAGACAGACAGACAGACAGACAGACAGACAGACAGACAGACAGACAGACAGACAGACAGACAGACAGACAGACAGACAGACAGACAGACAGACAGACAGACAGACAGACAGAGACCCAGACAGGCCAGACAGAGACCCAGACAGGCCAGACAGAGACCCAGACAGACCAGACAGAGACCCAGACAGAGACCCAGACAGAGACCCAGGCAGGCCAGACGGAGAGCCAGACAGACAGACAGACAGACAGACAGACAGACTGACAGACCAGACAGACAGCCAGACAGACAGAGACCCAGACAGGCCAGACAGAGACCCAGACAGAGACCTAGACAGAGACCCAGGCAGGCCAGACGGAGAGCCAGACAGACAGACAGACAGACAGACAGACTGACAGACAGTACAGACAGAGAGCAAGACAGACAGACAGACTGACAGGCCAGACTGAGAGCCAGACAGAGAGCCAGAAAGACATACAGACAGACAGACAGAGAGCCAGACAGACAGACAGGCCAGACAGACAGACAGACAGACAGACAGACAGACAGACAGACATACAGACAGACAGACAGAGAGAGCCAGACAGAGACCCAGACAGGCCAGACAGAGAGCCAGACAGAGAGGCAGACAGACAGACAGAGAAGCAGACAGACAGTCAGACAGGCCAAACAGACAGATAGGCCAAACAGACAGACAGACAGACAGACAGAGACCATACAGAGAGCCATACAGAGACCCAGACAGAGACCCAGACAGACAGACATACAGACAGAGAGCCAGACAGAGACCCAGAAAGGCCAGACAGAGAGTAAGACAGACAGACAGAGAGCCAGACAGACAGACAGAGAGGCAGACAGACAGACAGGCAGAGACAGACAGACAGACAGACAGACAGACAGACATACAGACAGACAGACAGACAGACAGACAGACATACAGACAGACAGACATACTGACAGACAGGCAGAGAGTCAGACAGAGACCCACACAGGTCAGACAGTGACCCAGACAGACAGAACGACAGACAGACAGACAGACAGACAGACAGACAGATAGAGAGACAGACAGAGACCTAGACAGAGAGCCAAACAGAGACCCAGACAGACAGACAGACAGAGAGCCAGACAGAGATCCAGTCAGGCCAGACAGAGACCCAGACAGGCCAGACAGAGACCCAGACAGAGACCTAGACAGAGACCCAGACAGAGACCCAGGCAGGCCAGACGGAGAGCCAGACAGACAGACAGACTGACAGACAGTACAGACAGAGAGCAAGACAGAGAGCAAGACAGACAGACAGACAGACAGACAGACAGACAGACAGACAGACAGACAGACAGACAGACAGACAGACAGACAGACAGACAGACATACTGACAGACAGGCTCTCGTCAGACAGAGACCCACACAGGTCAGATAGTGACCCAGATAGACAGACAGACAGACAGACAGACAGACAGATAGAGAGACAGACAGAGACCTAGACAGGCCAGACAGAGAGCCAAACAGAGACCCAGACAGACAGACAGACAGACAGACAGACAGACAGAGAGCCAGACAGAGATCCAGTCAGGCCAGACAGAGACCCAGACAGGCCAGACAGAGACCCAGACAGAGACCTAGACAGAGACCCAGACAGAAACCCAGGCAGGCCAGACGGAGAGCCAGACAGACAGACATACTGACAGACAGTACAGACAGAGAGCAAGACAGACAGACAGACAGGCCAGACTAAGAGCCAGACAGAGAGCCAGACAGAGAGCCAGACAGCCAGACAGACAGACAGACAGACAGACAGACAGACAGACAGACAGACAGACACAGACAGACAGACATACAGACAGACAGACAGACACGTCAGACAGACAAACAGACAGACAGACAGACAGACAGACAGACAGACAGACAGACAGACAGACAGACAGACAGACAGACAGACAGACAGACAGACAGAGACCCAGACAGAGACCCAGACAGGCCAGACAGAGAGCCAGACAGAGAGGCAGACAGACAGACAGAGAGGCAGACAGACAGACAGACAGGCCTGACAGACAGATAGGCCAAACAGACAGACAGACAGACAGACAGGACAATACAGAGAGCCAGACAGAGAGCCAGACAGAGACCCAGACAGACAGACAGACAGACAGAGAGCCAGACAGAGAGCCAGACAGACAGACAGAGAGCCAGACAGACAGACAGAGAGGCAGACAGACAGACAGGCAGAGACAGACAGACAGACCGACAGACAGACAGACAGACAGACAGACAGACAGACAGACAGACAGACAGACAGACAGACAGACAGACAGACAGACAGACAGACATAATGACAGACAGGCAGAGAGTCAGACAGAGACCTACACAGGCCAGACAGAGAGCCAAACAGAGACCCAGACAGACAGACAGACAGACAGACAGACAGACAGAGAGCCAGACAGAGATCCAGTCAGGCCAGACAGAGAGCCAGACAGAGAGGCAGACAGACAGACAGACAGACAGGCCAAACAGACAGACAGACAGGCAGGACAGACAGAGACCCATATATAGACCCAGCCAGACAGACAGACAGACAGACAGGCCAGACTAAGAGCCAGACAGAGAGCCAGACAGACAGACAGACAGAGAGCCAGACATTGTCCTAGACAGGCCAGACAGAGAGCCAAACAGGCTAGACAGAGAGCCGCCAGACAGAGAGGCTGACAGACAGACAGAGAAGCAGACAGACAGACAGGACAGACAGACAGACAGGCCAAACAGACAGACAGACAGACAGACAGGCCAGACAGAGACCCAAATAGAGACCCAGACAGACAGACAGACAGACAGACAGAGACCCATACAGAGAACCATACAGACAGACAGACAAACAGAGAGCCAGACAGAGCCCCGGACAGTCCAGACTGAGAGCCAGACTTTGAGCCAGCCAGACAGACAGACAGACAGACAGACAGACAGACAGACAGACAGACAGACAGACAGACAGACAGGCCAGACAGACAGAGATACCTACAGACAGACAGGGCAGACAGAGTCCCAGACAGAGACCCAGACAGACAGACAAGCAGACAGAGACAGAAACAGAGACAGAGACCCAGACAGACAGACAGACAGACAGACAGACATACAGAGACCCAGACAGGCATTACAGAGGTACAGACAGAGAGCCAGACAGAGCCCCAGACAGAGACCAAGACAGAGACCCAGACAGAGACCCAGGCAGGCCATTCGGAGAGCAAGACAGAAACCCAGACAGATAGACAGAAAGACAGACAGACAGAGACCCGGACAGAGACCCAGCCAGACAGACAGACAGACAGGCCAGACTAAGAGCCAGACAGAGAGCCAGACAGACAGACAGACAGACAGACAGACAGACAGACAGACAGACAGACAGACAGACAGACATACAGAGACCCAGACAGAGAGCCAGCCAGACAGAGACACAGACAGAGAGCCAGACAGAGCCCCAGACAGGCCAGACTGAGAGCCAGACAGAGAGGCAGACAGACAGACATACAGACAGACAGGCCAGACCAGACAGACAGACATACAGACAGACAGACAGACAGACAGACATACATACAGACAGACAGACAGACAGACAGACAGACAGACATACATACAGACAGACAGACAGACAGACAGACAGACAGACAGACAGACAGACAGAGACCCAGACAGAGACCCAGACAGAGACCCAGACAGACAGACAAGCAGACAGAGACAGATACAGAGACAGAGACCCAGACAGACAGACAGACAGACAGACAGACAGACAGACAGACAGACAGACAGACAGACAGACAGACAGAGACCCAGACAGAGAGCCAGACAGAGACACAGACAGAGACCCAGACAGATAAACAGACAGACAGATAGACAGACAGACATACAGACAGACAGACAGAGACCCAGAGAGGCCAGGCAGAGAGCCAGACAGAGACCCAGACAGGCAGGCAGACAGACAGATAGACAGACAGACAAAGAGAGAGCCAGACAGAGACCCATACAGGCCAGACAGAATGCTAGATAAAAAGGCAAACAAACAGACAGACAGACAAACAGACAGACAGACAGGCCAGACAGACAGACAGATAGGCCAGACAGAGACCCAGACAGAGACCCAGACAGACATACAGACAGACAGTCAGAGACACAGACAGACATACAGATAGACAGGCCAGACAGACAGACATACAGATACCCAGACAGAGAGCCAGACAGAGCCAGACAGAGACCCAGACAGACAGACAGACAAACAGAAAGACAGAGAGCCAGACAGAGACCCAGACAGGCCAGACAGAGAGCCAGACAGAGAGCCAGACAGAGACCAAGACAGAGACCCTGACAGAGACCCAGACAGAGACCCAGACAGGCCAGACGGAGAGCGAGACAGACAGACAGACATACAGACAGACTGACAGACAGTACAGACAGAGACCTAGACAGACAGACAGACAGACAGACAGACAGACAGACAAACATACAAACAGACAGACAGACAGACAGACAGACAGACAGACACAGAGCCAGACAGAGACCCAGACAGAGATCCAGACAGAGAGCCAGACAGAGACCCAGACACACAGACAGACAGACAGACAGACAGACAGTCAGACAGACAGACAGGCCAGATTGAGAACCAGACAGAGAGCAAGCCAGCCAGACAGACAGACAGACAGACAGACAGGCCAGACAGAGACCCAGACAAAGACCCAGACAGAGAGCCAGACAGAGAGCCAGACAGCCAGACAGCCAGACAGACAGACAGACAGACAGACGACAGACAGACGACAGTCAGACAGACAGACAGACAGACAGACAGGCCAGATTGAGAACCAGACCGAGAGCAAGCAAGCCAGACAAACGGAAACCGACAATATCAATTGCAACCAAATTTCGTTGAAAACGGCCAGTGGTTGTGAAGAACTATTCCAGACAAAGTTTGTGTATTAAACGAGCCGCAACTCCAACAAAAATCATTCAACCTGAACATGACAATAATATGCACAACTAGGCTTGTTACTGATAATTCCTGCCAAGTTTCACTGAAATCCAGCCAGGAGTTCAGGAGAACTAGCCTGTTAGAGTATTAAAACCTTTAAAGGGCCATGACTCCGCAAAAAACATTAAACCGGAACACGTTGATAATATGCACAACTAGGCCTGGTACTTTGTTGAAATCCTGCAAGGGCTTCAGGAAAAATAGTCCGGACAAAGTTTGTGTATTAAAACCGTTAAATGGACATACCTCCGCTGCACTGATCAAGCCTGCAAAGTTTCAATAAAATCCGGCCAATTGAAGGCCCTATCGTCTTAATGAGGCAAAATACAGCATTTTTAACTAAATCAAGGGCCGTAACTCTGGTGTTACTAATTCGGTTTGGCTGGTTTTCAAACTCTTTCGAGCTTTCAATCTGGTAAAGTTTGGAAAAGATCCGATGAAAAATGAAGGTCCTATCGTCTTAACGAGACCAAATTATAGCATATTTCAGAAAATCAAGGGCCATAACTCCAGTGTAAATCCTTCGATCTGGCTGGTTTTCGAACTCGTCTAAGATGTCATTTAAAAAAAAAGAAAAAAAAAAAAGAAAAGAAAAAAAAAAAGATGTCATTGCTATTAACAATCTGTATAAGTTTGATAAAGATCAAATAATAAATGAAGGTGCTAAAAATGTTCCGCAATACGTGGTCTGAGTATTAACTGTTATACTCCATCCAAACCCATCTCAAAGAAGCGAAAATGGGGTTGGCTGAGGTATGAAATCAAACCTTAATTTCGGCTCAGAAAGTTTGCTTATTGTAAAATTAAAAGATGTAACAGGTAATTTTAAACAGGTTAACGCATTTTGTCAGTAAAACATGTTAAATTGTCGAAATATCCGTTATAAAATCCTGCTAACATAAGCTTTCCCATCACTTAATTGAATTAAGGCGGGACCACATAATGCGGCACAAGGCAGAATATGGCTTTTTTCAGAATAACAGAACAAAACAGAACACTATTACATAGTACTTTATTGGTCATAATACATGATTTTAAGTGAACATTATAATACAAAAAATGTATTATAAAATATTTTGCACAATTTATGAATAGAACAATACATATAATTTATAGCATAGAATGAACTTAAACTGGAATGCGTAATATAATAGTTCTTTGGTCAAATGCTCTTTTGATGTATTTAGCCACATTTATTAGTCTTTTTTTATTTTCAGATTTCATTAATTCACAGAATTTCATAAAGCTCGGACGTTTATAATATATTTTCAATAAGAAATTGCTTCTTATATCATGAAAATCAGAGCAAATTGTAGTGAAATAATATTTATCTTCTCTATCGTTTTTTTTCACAAAAAGTGCAGTATCTTTCATTTGCTTCTATTCCGTCCATATTTACCTTGCTCAATTCTTAGAGAATGAGAGGAAAGCCTTAGCCTCGAAATAAAAAACCTTAAGTGTCTTGGTACAATATCAAGCTATTTTTCATATCCAAACTCATTTTTAAAGTATTTATACGATATAATGCACCACTATTATCAATATTTTTCTTTCTTTTATAATGCATTTGTTTTATTACATCAAAT
>JAWPHD010005528.1:65000-82500 GCA_037043455.1 Cyrtodaria siliqua | reverse complement strand
AAGACAGGCCGGACAGACAGATAGACAGACAGACAGAGACCCAGACAGGCCAGACAGAGAACCAGACAGAGACCTAGACAGACAGACAGACAGACAGACAGACAGACAGACAGACAGACAGACAGAGATCCAGACAGAGATCCAGACAGGCCAGGCAGAGAGCCTGACAGAGACCCAGACAGGCAGGCAGTCAGACAGATAGACAGACAGACAAAGATAGAGCCAGACATAGACCCAGACAGGCCAGACAGAATGCCGAACAGAGAGGCAAACAAACAGACAGAGAAACAGACATACAGACAGACAGGCCAGACAGACAGGCCAGACAGACAGACAGACAGAGACCCAGACAGGCCGGACAGACAGATAGACAGACAGACAGAGACCCAGACAGGCCAGACAGAGACCCAGACAGAGACCTAGACAGAGACCCAGACAGAGACCCAGGCAGGCCAGACGGAGAGCCAGACAGACAGACAGGCAGAGAGTCAGACAGAGACCCACACAGGTCAGACAGTGACCCAGACAGACAGACAGAGAGCCAGACATTGTCCTAGACAGGCCGACAGAGAGCCAAACAGGCCAGACAGAGAGCCAGACAGAGAGGCAGACAGACAGACAGAGAAGCAGACAGACAGACAGGACAGACAGACAGACAGAAAGACATACAGGCAGACAGACAGAGAGAGAGCCAGACAGAGAGCCAGACAGACAGACAGAGAGCCAGACAGGCCAACCAGAGAGCTAGACAGGACAGACTGAGAGCCGGACAGAGAGCAAGCCAGCAGGCAGACAGGCAGACAGACAGGCCAGACAGAGACCCAGACAAAGAACCAGACAGACAGACAGACAGACAGACAGACGGAGAGCCAGACAGAGAGCCAGACAGAGACCCATACAGACAGACAGACAGACAGACAGACAGACAGACATACAGACAGACAGACAGACAGACTGACAGACAGACAGACAGACAGACAGACAGACAGACAGACAGACAGACAGACAGACAGACACACAGACAGACACACAGACAGACAAACATACAAACAGACAGACAGACAGACAGACAGACAGACAGACAGACAGACACAGAGCCAGACAGAGACCCAGACAGAGATCCAGACAGAGAGCCAGACAGAGACCCAGACACACAGACAGACAGACAGACAGACAGACAGTCAGACAGACAGACAGGCCAGATTGAGAACCAGACAGAGAGCAAGCCAGCCAGACAGACAGACAGACAGACAGACAGACAGGCCAGACAGAGACCCAGACAAAGACCCAGACAGAGAGCCAGACAGAGAGCCAGACAGCCAGACAGACAGACAGACAGACAGACGACAGACAGACGACAGTCAGACAGACAGACAGACAGACAGACAGGCCAGTTTGAGAACCAGACCGAGAGCAAGCAAGCCAGACAAACGGAAACCGACAATAACAATTGCAACCAAATTTCGTTGAAAACGGCCAGTGGTTGTGAAGAACTATTCCAGACAAAGTTTGTGTATTAAAAGAGCCGCAACTCCAACAAAAATCATTCAACCTGAACATGACAATAATATGCGCAACTAGGCTTGTTACTGATAATTCCTGCCAAGTTTCACTGAAATCCAGCCAGGAGTTCAGGAGAACTAGCCTGTTAGAGTATTAAAACCTTTAAAGGGCCATGACTCCGCAAAAAACATTAAACCGGAACACGTTGATGATATGCACAACTAGGCCTGGTACTTTGTTGAAATCCTGCAAGGGCTTCAGGTAAAATAGTCCGGACAAAGTTTGTGTATTAAAACCGTTAAATGGACATACCTCCGCTGCACTGATCAAGCCTGCAAAGTTGCAATAAAATCCGGCCAATTGAAGGCCCTATCGTCTTAATGAGGCAAAATACAGCATTTTTAACTAAATCAAGGGCCGTAACTCTGGTGTTACTAATTCGGTTTGGCTGGTTTTCAAACTCTTTCGAGCTTTCAATCTGGTAAAGTTTGGAAAAGATCCGATGAAAAATGAAGGTCCTATCGTCTTAACGAGACCAAATTATAGCATATTTCAGAAAATCAAGGGCCATAACTCCAGTGTAAATCCTTCGATCTGGCTGGTTTTCGAACTCGTCTAAGATGTCATTTAAAAAAAAAGAAAAAAAAAAAGAAAAGAAAAAAAAAAAGATGTCATTGCTATTAACAATCTGTATAAGTTTGATAAAGATCAAATAATAAATGAAGGTGCTAAAAATGTTCCGCAATACGTGGTCTGAGTATTAACTGTTATACTCCATCCAAACCCATCTCAAAGAAGCGAAAATGGGGTTGGCTGAGGTATGAAATCAAACCTTAATTTCGGCTCAGAAAGTTTGCTTATTGTAAAATTAAAAGATGTAACAGGTAATTTTAAACAGGTTAACGCATTTTGTCAGTAAAACATGTTAAATTGTCGAAATATCCGTTATAAAATCCTGCTAACATAAGCTTTCCCATCACTTAATTGAATTAAGGCGGGACCACATAATGCGGCACAAGGCAGAATATGGCTTTTTTCAGAATAACAGAACAAAACAGAACACTATTACATAGTACTTTATTGGTCATAATACATGATTTTAAGTGAACATTATAATACAAAAAATGTATTATAAAATATTTTGCACAATTTATGAATAGAACAATACATATAATTTATAGCATAGAATGAACTTAAACTGGAATGCGTAATATAATAGTTCTTTGGTCAAATGCTCTTTTGATGTATTTAGCCACATTTATTAGTCTTTTTTTATTTTCAGATTTCATTAATTCACAGAATTTCATAAAGCTCGGACGTTTATAATATATTTTCAATAAGAAATTGCTTCTTATATCATGAAAATCAGAGCAAATTGTAGTGAAATAATATTTATCTTCTCTATCGTTTTTTTTCACAAAAAGTGCAGTATCTTTCATTTGCTTCTATTCCGTCCATATTTACCTTGCTCAATTCTTAGAGAATGAGAGGAAAGCCTTAGCCTCGAAATAAAAAACCTTAAGTGTCTTGGTACAATATCAAGCTATTTTTCATATCCAAACTCATTTTTAAAGTATTTATACGATATAATGCACCACTATTATCAATATTTTTCTTTCTTTTATAATGCATTTGTTTTATTACATCAAATATTTTACTGTATGTAACATTTATAATAAACATTTATAATTATAACATGCAAACAATTCATCATTAATGGTTATACACTTCTAGCATAGAACATTGAGCATTTGATAAGAACAACCAATGGCTATGTCCAAATAGTTTCCTTTTACAATGATACTTACTAGTGTGTGACACAGATTTAGATTTACTATAGTTTTTATTCATCTATCTCTATCTTAGAGTGTTCTAAATCTAGATATACAGTACACTAATCACTATTTTACAGCTGTTATAGCCCCGTTTACCTGAAATACAATACCATCCATAAATTGTTTGCTGAGTTTTATATTCTACGTACAAATATGTGATACAATAATTGTTGTTGTGTCTTTTTTCTCACATGCACTCACGCTCTCAGACACGCTCTTCTTACACATCCACGTACGCTCATAGGCACGCGTGTTCCCTCACACACCTACACAAACACATACATACATTCAACCACTCACTCATTTGTACCAGCAGGAAGTGAATAAAAAGAAGAGGATAGAAAGAAAGATTGCCTTTTTCCCATTTCTTTGATAGGATATCTAAAAAATGACTCCATTTTCAGTTGTGTTGTTGTGTTTTATCATGCATCGCTGCTATTTGTTTTTCAATATCGATCCGTTTTGAAAGATAAACAATAAATAGTTCGCATCTACGAATGGTCTGTCTACACTTATTTACAAAAACATAGTATTTCGCACACAGAATGACAAAATTATAGGATTGTTTATGAACATGTATATTATTTATTCCGAAAGATATTGTTTGAAAATTAAATGTAATATTGACATTTTTTGCAGTTAAAAACAATGCCAGTTCAATCCAAGAAGTTTCTGTTTCGGTACATTCCCAAAATAAATGTTTCATATTCTCGACATATATATTACAAAAAATCTCATAGATTAGAATTAACTAATTTCTGCTTTAGAAGTAATTTATTTGTTGGAATAATTCTAAAGAGGTACATGTATTTGTATTGAAAATGTCGTAATTTTATATCTATGGTCGTTCTAAAAGTTTGTAAATATATTTGTTCCCCAGTCTAGTTCAACTATGGGGAAATATTTTCCCATTTCTTCTGTAGGTCTAAATCAATGTCAATATCATACTGTAGCTGGTGATTGTATAGGAACTTAGTTGTATGAAAGACCATTCCTAGAGCTTTTTCTTGCTCTGAGCTCCACTGGAAATGTTTTTGTTCACAATATTTAATATTAGAGGTTTTCAGCGACCCCGCCCTTAAAATGTTACAATTTTTAACATTCAGATTTAGACCGGATGTGTGGCTGAAGTTGTCTAAATCTTCTATTAATTTTTCAAACGATTTTCTAGTTCCATCTGTAAAGAATGTTGCGTTGTCTGCACATAAGGTATTTTTAACTTCTTGTCCAGCAATGTTGATTCCTTTTATTGTTTTATTATTTGTTATTTCATATGACAACAGTTCAGTGCACTTATAAATAATACAACGAGGCGTTCAACAGGGATGCCCGTTATCTCCAATATTATTTATAATGTGCATTGAACTGCAGAAAATGGCATTTGTTTTAGCAAAGACAATGGCCATAACTCCGGTGTAAATTGTCCGATCTGGCTTGTTTTCAAACTTGTCCTATATTTCATTACTATTGACAACCTGTGCAAGTGTGGTAAAGAGCAAATGATGAATGAAGGTGCTAGAGTGTTCAAAAGGCAAAAAATAGATTTTTTCAGAAAAACAAGGGCAATAACTCTGGTTTTACTGATCCCATCTTGTCGGTTTTCAAACACATTTGAGCTCTCATTGATATAACGACTTTGGCCAAGTTAGGTTAAGATCGCTTGAAAATGAAGAGCTAGACCGTTCACAAGGCACAAGTTAACGGACGGACGGACGACGGACGAAGGACAACACGTCATCCCATTAGCTCTACTAAAAATACTGCTCTCCAGTGACGTCACTCCAGAGTGTGACATTACAACAGCGTACGACAGCGCAAAATGTTAAATAGCAGTCTATGGGAATTTAATAAATATAATAAATAAATATGATTGCTATATGACCATATGCAATCAACACATTTTGTCTTTTTTAGGACTTCTTTTATTGCCATACATCGTCAACCTTTTCAACTGAGTCACTAGCCAGACAGTTTTGTCTAAGTTAATTGGGCGTGATTACGTCCTATATCGACAACTGAGGTTAGTTGGTAGTTCCGTAAAAACGGGGTATACTTCTTTCGTCTAAACGTATTTACCCCTCTCAGTTTTATCTATGTTGCTTTTGGTTTTCTAGTCTTTTAATTTTCCCCTTGTGGCCCCGGGCAAGAATAGGACCACTGCAGACAGAGCAGTGAAATCCCCAAAATTGATTCATTCTTGTCATGTTCATTACAATTCTTCATCATAATGCCTGTATTGTTACAGTGGTTGCTTGAGTGGTGAGAGAAAGCAATGCTCGTGTCTCCACAGAATAATGGAGTGAAGCAGCTCTTTAGTTATGCAGGCGAGAAGGTTCTAGGCACATTCTGCATGATTCTATCTCGATTTAAATGGAAGGTGGGCATGGAATGTTCATTCCTGTTGGCGCTATAAAACATTTGTTGTGTTGGTGCGCCGTAAAATCCCATTCAATTCATCGTCGATTTTGCCTGCACTTGTTTCTCCCTCTCTTCAGGTTTCTTTTAAATGCTCTAGATTTCCTGGGGCCTCGGTAGATCCGATCCGTCGACTTCAGGTAAAAGTCAGACAGAGACCCAGACAGACATACAGACAGACAATCAGAGACCCAGACAGTCAGTCAGACAGACAGACAGACAGAGACCCAGACAGGCCAGACAGAGGGCCAGACAGAGACCCAGACAGGCCAGACAGAGACCCAGACAGAGACCCAGACAGGCCAGACGGAGAGCCAGACAGAGACCCAGACAGATAGACAGACAGACAGACAGAGAGTCAGACAGAGACCCAGAGAGGCCAGACAGAGACCCAGACAAAGACCCAGACAGACAGACAGACAGACAGACAGGCCGGACAGAGGCCAGACAGAGACCCAGACAGGCCAGACAGAGACCCATACAGAGACCCATACAGAGACCCAGACAGAGACCAAGACAGAGACCCTGACAGAGACCCAGATAGAGACCCAGGCAGGCCAGACGGAGAGCCAGCCAGCCAGACAGACAGACAGACAGACTGACAGACAGTACAGACCGAGACCCAGACAGACAGACAGACAGGCCAGACTGAGAGCCAGACAGAGAGCCAGTCAGACAGACAGACATACAGACAGACAGACAGACAGACATACAGACAGACATACAGACAGACAGACAGACAGACAGACAGACAGATAGACAGACAGACAGACAGAGAGCCAGACAGACAGACAGGCCAGACAGACAGACAGAAAGAAAGACATTCAGACAGACAGACAGACAGAGAGAGAGCCAGACAGAGAGCCAGACAGACAGACAGAGAGCTAGACAGGCCAGACAGAGAGCCAGACAGGCCAGAAAGAGAGCCAGACAGAGAGCAAGCCAGCAGGCAGACAGGCAGACAGACAGGCCAGACAGAGACCCAGACAAAGAACCAGACAGACAGACAGACAGACAGACAGACAGACGGAGAGCCAGACAGAGAGCCCGACAGAGACCCAGACAGACAGACAGACAGACAGACAGACAGACAGACAGATAGACAGACAGACAGACAGACATACATACATACAGACAGACAGACAGACAAACAGACAGAGACCCAAACAGAGACCCAAACAGACAGACAAACAGACATACAGACAGACAGTCCAGACAGAGACCCAACAGAGACCCAGACAGACAGACAGACAGACGGAGAGCCTGACAGAGAGCCAGACAGAGACCCAGACAGACAGATAGACAGACAGACAGACAGACAGTCTAGACAGAGACCCAACATAGACCCAGACAGACAGCCAGACAGACAGACAGAGAGAGAGCCAGACAAAGACCCAGACAGATAGACATACAGACAGACAGACAGACAGACAGACAGACAGACAGACAGACAGAGACCCAGACAGGCCAGACAGAGAGCCAGACAGAGAGCCAGACAGACAGCCAGACAGACAGACATACAGACTGACAGACAGACAGACAGACAGACAGACAGACAGACAGGCCAGACAGAGACCCAGACAGACAGACAGTCAGAGAGCCAGACAAAGACCCAGACAGACAGACAGGGAGCCAGACAGAGAGGCAGACAGACAGACAGAGAGGCAGACAGACAGACAGACAGGCCAGACAGACAGACATACAGACATATGGACAGACAGAGACCCAGACAGAGACCCAGACAGAGACCCCGACAGACAAACAGACAGAGACCCAGACAGAGACCAGACAGACAGACAGACAGACAGACAGACAGACAGACAGACAGACAGAGACCGAGACAGGACAGACAGAGGTACAGACAGAGACCCAGACAGGCCAGACAGAGAGCCAGACAGAGAGGAAGACAGACAGACAGGCCAAACAGACAGACAGACAGACAGACAGACAGGCCAGACAGAGACCCAGATAGAGACCCAGACAGACAGACAGACTGACAGAGACCCATACAGAGAACCATATAGACAGAACGACAGACAGAGAGCCAGACAGAGCCCCAGACAGGCCAGACTGAGAGCCAGACAGAGAGTCAGACAGACAGACAGACAGACAGGCCTTACAGAGACCAAGACAGAGACCCAGACAGACAGACAGACAGACAGACAGACACACACACAGAGCGAGACCCAGCCAGACAGCCAGACAGAGACACAGACAGAGACCCAAACAGACAAACAGACAGACAGACAGACAGACAGACAGACAGACAGACAGACAGACAGTCCAGACAGACAGACATAGACCCAGACAGGCCAGACAGAGAGCCAGACAGGCCAGGCAGAGAGCCAGACAGAGACCCAGACAGGCAAGCAGACAGACAGATAAACAGACAGACAAAGAGAGAGCCAGACAGAGACCCAGACATGCCAGACAGAATGCCAGACAGAGAGGCAAACTAACAGACAGACAGACAGACAGACAGACAGACAGACAGACAGACAGACAGACAGATAGACAGACAGACAGACATACAGACAGACAGACAGACAGACAGAGAACTAGACAGGCCAGACAGAGACCCAGACAGGCCGGACAGAGGCCAGACAGACAGACGAACAGACATACAGACAGACAGTCCAGACAGAGACCCAACAGAGACCTAGACAGACAGACAAAAAGACGGAGAGCCTGACAGAGAGCCAGCAGAGACCCAGACAGACAGACAGACAGACAGACAGACAGACAGACAGACAGACAGTCTAGACAGAGACCCAACAGAGACCCAGACAGACAGACAGACAGACAGACGGAGAGCCTGACAGAGAGCCAGACAGAGACCCAGTCAGACAGACAGACAGACAGACAGACAGACAGACAGACACTCAGCCAAAGAGCCAGACAGAGACACAGACAGAGACCCAGACAGACAAACAGACATACAGACAGACAGACAGACAGACAGACAGACAGAGACCCAGACAGGCCAGACAGAGACCCAGACAGGCCGGACAGAGGCCAGACAGACAGACAAACAGACATACAGACAGACAGTCCAGACAGAGACCCAACAGAGACCCAGACAGACAGACAAAAAGACGGAGAGCCTGACAGAGAGCCAGCAGAGACCCAGACAGACAGACAGACAGACAGACATACAGACAGACAGACAGACAGACAGACAGACAGACAGACAGACAGACAGACAGACAGACAGACAGTCCAGACAGAGACCCAACAGAGACCCAGACAGACAGACAGACAGACGGAGAGCCTGACAGAGAGCCAGACAGAGACCCAGACAGACAGACAGACAGACAGACAGACAGACACTAAGCCAAAGAGCCAGACAGAGACACAGACAGAGACCCAGACAGACAAACAGACATACAGACACACAGACAGACAGTCCAGACAGACAGACAGACAGACAGACAGACAGACAGACAGAGAGAGACCCAGACAGGCCAGGCAGAGAGCCAGACAGAGACCCAGACAGGCAAGCAGACAGACAGATAAACAGACAGACAAAGAGAGAACCAGACAGAGACCCAGACATGCCAGACAGAATGCCAGACAGAGAGGCAAACTAACAGACAGACAGACAGACATACAGACAGACAGGCCAGACAGACAGACAGGCCAGACAGGGACCCAGACAGAGACCAAGACAGACAGACAGTCAGAGACCCAGACAGAGACCCAGACAGACAGACAGACAGACAGACAGACAGACAGACAGACAGACAGACAGACAGACAGACAGACAGAGACCCAGAAAGGCCAGACAGAAGGCCAGCCAAAGACCCAGACAGGCCAGACAGAGACCAAGACAGAGACCCAGACAGAGACCAAGACAGAGACCCAGGCAGGTCAGACGGAGAGCCAGACAGAGAGCCAGACAGAAACCCAGACAGAGACCCAGACAGACAGACATACAGACAGACAGTCAGACAGACAGACAGACAGACAGACAGACAGACAGACAGACAGACAGACAGACAGACAGACAGACAGACAGACAGACAGACAGACAGACAGACAGACAGACAGACAGACAGACAGACATACAGAGACCCAGACAGGCCGGACAGAGGCCAGACAGAGACCCAGAAAGGCCAGACAGAGACCCAGACAGAGACCCAGACAGAGACCAAGACAGACAGAGACCCAGACAGAGACCCAGACAGAGACCAAGTCAGACAGAGACCCAGAAAGGCAAGACAGAAGGCCAAACAAAGACCCAGACAGGCCAGACAGAGACCCAGACAGAGACCCAAACAGAGACCAAGACAGAGACCCAGGCAGGTCAGACGGAGAGCCAGACAGAGAGCCAGACAGAGACCCAGACAGAGTCCCAGACAGACAGACATACAAACAGACAGACAGACAGACAGACAGACAGACAGACAGACAGACAGACAGACAGACAGACAGACATACAGACAGACAGACAGACAGACAGACAGACAGACATACAGACAGACAGACAGACAGACAGACAGACAGACAGACAGACAGACACACAGACAGACACACAGACAGACAGTCCAGACAGACAGACAGACAGACAGACAGACAGACAGAGACCCAGACAGGCCAGGCAGAGAGCCAGACAGAGACCCAGACAGGCAAGCAGACAGACAGATAAACAGACAGACAAAGAGAGAGCCAGACAGAGACCCAGACATGCCAGACAGAATGCCAGACAGAGAGGCAAACTAACAGACAGACAGACAGACATACAGACAGACAGGCCAGACAGACAGACAGGCCAGACAGGGACCCAGACAGAGACCAAGACAGACAGACAGTCAGAGACCCAGACAGAGACCCAGACAGACAGACAGACAGACAGACAGACAGACAGACAGACAGACAGACAGACAGACAGAGACCCAGAAAGGCCAGACAGAAGGCCAGCCAAAGACCCAGACAGGCCAGACAGAGACCAAGACAGAGACCCAGACAGAGACCAAGACAGAGACCCAGGCAGGTCAGACGGAGAGCCAGACAGAGAGCCAGACAGAGAGCCAGACAGAGACCCAGACAGAGTCCCAGACATACAGACAGACAGTCAGACAGACAGACAGACAGACAGACAGACAGACAGACAGACAGACAGACAGACAGACAGACAGACAGACAGACAGACAGACAGACAGACAGACAGAGACCCAGACAGGCCGGACAGAGGCCAGACAGAGACCCAGAAAGGCCAGACAGAGACCCAGACAGAGACCCAGACAGATACCAAGACAGACAGAGACCCAGACAGAGACCCAGACAGAGACCAAGATAGACAGAGACCCAGAAAGGCAAGACAGAAGGCCAAACAAAGACCCAGACAGGCCAGACAGAGACCCAGACAGAGACCCAGACAGAGACCAAGACAGAGACCCAGGCAGGTCAGACGGAGAGCCAGACAGAGAGCCAGACAGAGAGCCAGACAGAGTCCCAGACAGACAGACATACAGACAGACAGACAGACAGACAGACAGACAGACAGACAGACAGACAGACAGACAGAGAGACAGACAGACAGACAGACAGACAGACACACAGACAGACACACAGACAGACAGTCCAGACAGACAGACAGACAGACAGACAGACAGACAGAGACCCAGACAGGCCAGGCAGAGAGCCAGACAGAGACCCAGACAGGCAAGCAGACAGACAGATAAACAGACAGACAAAGAGAGAGCCAGACAGAGACCCAGACATGCCAGACAGAATACCAGACAGAGACGCAAACTAACAGACAGACAGACAGACATACAGACAGACAGGCCAGACAGACAGACAGGCCAGACAGGGACCCAGACAGAGACCAAGACAGACAGACAGTCAGAGACCCAGAAAGAGACCCAGACAGACAGACAGACAGACAGACAGACAGACAGACAGACAGAGACCCAGAAAGGCCAGACAGAAGGCCAGACAAAGACCCAGACAGGCTAGACAGAGACCAAGACAGAGACCCAGACAGAGACCAAGACAGAGACCACGGCAGGTCAGACGGAGAGCCAGACAGAGACCCAGACAGAGACCCAGACAGAGTCCCAGACAGACAGACATACAGACAGACAGTCAGTCAGACAGACAGACAGACAGACAGACAGACAGACAGACAGACAGACAGACAGACAGACAGACATACAGAGACCCAGACAGGCCGGACAGAGGCCAGACAGAGACCCAGAAAGGCCAGACAGAGACCCAGACAGAGACCCAGACAGAGACCCAGACAGAGACCAAGACAGACAGAGACCCAGACAGAGACACATACAGAGTCCAAGACAGACAGAGACCCAGAAAGGCCAGACAGAAGGCCAAACAAAGACCCAGACAGGCCAGACAGAGACCCAGACAGAGACCCAGACAGAGACCAAGACAGAGACCCAGACAGGTCAGACGGAGAGCCAGACAGAGACCCAGACAGAGACCCAGACAGAGACCCAGACAGACAGACAGACAGACAGACAGACAGACAGACAGACAGACAGACAGACAGACAGACAGACAGACACACAGACACACAGACAGACAGTCCAGACAGACAGACAGACAGACAGACAGACAGACAGACATACAGACAGACAGACAGACAGACAGAGACCCAGACAGGCCAGGCAGAGAGCCAGACAGAGACCCAGACAGGCAAGCAGACAGACAGATAAACAGACAGACAAAGAGAGAGCCAGACAGAGACCCAGACATGCCAGACAGAATGCTAGACAGAGAGGCAAACTAACAGACAGACAGACAGACATACAGACAGACAGGCCAGACAGACAGACAGGCCAGACAGGGACCCAGACAGAGACCAAGACAGACAGACAGTCAGAGACCCAGACAGAGACCCAGACAGAGACCAAGACAGACAGACAGACAGACAGACAGACAGACAGAGACCCAGAAAGGCCAGACAGAAGGCCAGACAAAGACCCAGACAGGCCAGACAGAGACCAAGACAGAGACCCAGACAGAGACCAAGACAGAGACCCAGGCAGGTCAGACGGAGAGCCAGACAGGCCGGACAGAGGCCAGACAGACAGACAAACAGACATACAGACAGACAGTCCAGACAGAGACCCAACAGAGACCCAGACAGACAGACAAAAAGACGGAGAGCCTGACAGAGAGCCAGCAGAGACCCAGACAGACAGACAGACAGACAGACATACAGACAGACAGACAGACAGACAGACAGACAGAGACCCAGACACCCAGGCAGAGACCCAGACAGGCCGGACAGAGGCCAGACAGACAGACAAACAGACATACAGACAGACAGTCCAGACAGAGACCCAACAGAGACCCAGACAAACAGACAAAAAGACGGAGAGCCTGACAGAGAGCCAGCAGAGACCCAGACAGACAGACAGACAGACAGACATACAGACAGACAGACAGACAGACAGACAGACAGACAGACAGACAGACAGACAGACAGACAGACAGTCCAGACAGAGACCCAACAGAGACCCAGACAGACAGACAGACAGACGGAGAGCCAGACAGAGAGCCAGACAGAGACCCAGACAGACAGACAGACAGACAGACAGACAGACACTAAGCCAAAGAGCCAGACAGAGACACAGACAGAGACCCAGACAGACAAACAGACATACAGACACACAGACAGACAGTCCAGACAGACAGACAGACAGACAGACAGACAGACAGACAGACAGAGACCCAGACAGGCCAGGCAGAGAGCCAGACAGAGACCCAGACAGGCAAGCAGACAGACAGATAAACAGACAGACAAAGAGAGAACCAGACAGAGACCCAGACATGCCAGACAGAATGCCAGACAGAGAGGCAAACTAACAGACAGACAGACAGACATACAGACAGACAGGCCAGACAGACAGACAGGCCAGACAGGGACCCAGACAGAGACCAAGACAGACAGACAGTCAGAGACCCAGACAGAGACCCAGACAGACAGACAGACAGACAGACAGACAGACAGACAGACAGACAGACAGACAGACAGACAGACAGACAGACAGAGACCCAGAAAGGCCAGACAGAAGGCCAGCCAAAGACCCAGACAGGCCAGACAGAGACCAAGACAGAGACCCAGACAGAGACCAAGACAGAGACCCAGGCAGGTCAGACGGAGAGCCAGACAGAGAGCCAGACAGAGACCCAGACAGAGACCCAGACAGACAGACATACAGACAGACAGTCAGACAGACAGACAGACAGACAGACAGACAGACAGACAGACAGACAGACAGACAGACAGACAGACAGACAGACAGACAGACAGACAGACAGACAGACAGACAGACAGACAGACAGACAGACAGACAGACAGACAGACATACAGAGACCCAGACAGGCCGGACAGAGGCCAGACAGAGACCCAGAAAGGCCAGACAGAGACCCAGACAGAGACCCAGACAGAGACCAAGACAGACAGAGACCCAGACAGAGACCCAGACAGAGACCAAGTCAGACAGAGACCCAGAAAGGCAAGACAGAAGGCCAAACAAAGACCCAGACAGGCCAGACAGAGACCCAGACAGAGACCCAAACAGAGACCAAGACAGAGACCCAGGCAGGTCAGACGGAGAGCCAGACAGAGAGCCAGACAGAGACCCAGACAGAGTCCCAGACAGACAGACATACAGACAGACAGACAGACAGACAGACAGACAGACAGACAGACAGACAGACAGACAGACAGACAGACAGACAGACAGACATACAGACAGACAGACAGACAGACAGACAGACATACAGACAGACAGACAGACAGACAGACAGACAGACAGACAGACAGACAGACACACAGACAGACACACAGACAGACAGTCCAGACAGACAGACAGACAGACAGACAGACAGAGACCCAGACAGGCCAGGCAGAGAGCCAGACAGAGACCCAGACAGGCAAGCAGACAGACAGATAAACAGACAGACAAAGAGAGAGCCAGACAGAGACCCAGACATGCCAGACAGAATGCCAGACAGAGAGGCAAACTAACAGACAGACAGACAGACATACAGACAGACAGGCCAGACAGACAGACAGGCCAGACAGGGACCCAGACAGAGACCAAGACAGACAGACAGTCAGAGACCCAGACAGAGACCCAGACAGACAGACAGACAGACAGACAGACAGACAGACAGACAGACAGAGACCCAGAAAGGCCAGACAGAAGGCCAGACAAAGACCCAGACAGGCCAGACAGATACCAAGACAGAGACCCAGACAGAGACCAAGACAGATACCCAGACAGGCCAGACAGAGACCCAGACAGGCCGGACAGAGGCAAGACAGACAGACAAACAGACATACAGACAGACAGTCCAGACAGAGACCCAACAGAGACCCAGACAGACAGACAAAAAGACGGAGAGCCTGACAGAGAGCCAGCAGAGACCCAGACAGACAGACAGACAGACAGACAGACAGACAGACAGACAGACAGACAGACAGACAGACAGACAGACAGACAGACAGACAGAGACCCAACAGAGACCCAGACAGACAGACAGACAGACGGAGAGCCTGACAGAGAGCCAGACAGAGACCCAGACAGACAGACAGACAGACAGACAGACAGACAGACACACAGACAGACACACAGACAGACAGTCCAGACAGACAGACAGACAGACAGACAGACACACAGACAGACAGTCCAGACAGACAGACAGACAGACAGACAGACAGAGACCCAGACAGGCCAGGCAGAGAGCCAGACAGAGACCCAGACAGGCAAGCAGACAGACAGATAAATAGACAGACAAAGAGAGAACCAGACAGAGACCCAGACATGCCAGACAGAATGCCAGACAGAGAGGCAAACTAACAGACAGACAGACAGACATACAGACAGACAGGCCAGACAGACAGACAGGCCAGACAGGGACCCAGACAGAGACCAAGACAGACAGACAGTCAGAGACCCAGACAGAGACCCAGACAGACAGACAGACAGACAGACAGACAGACAGACAGACAGACAGACAGACAGACAGACAGACAGACAGAGACCCAGAAAGGCCAGACAGAAGGCCAGCCAAAGACCCAGACAGGCCAGACAGAGACCAAGACAGAGACCCAGACAGAGACCAAGACAGAGACCCAGGCAGGTCAGACGGAGAGCCAGACAGAGAGCCAGACAGAGAGCCAGACAGAGACCCAGACAGAGTCCCAGACATACAGACAGACAGTCAGACAGACAGACAGACAGACAGACAGACAGACAGACAGACAGACAGACAGACAGACAGACAGACAGACATACAGACAGACAGACAGACAGACAGACAGACAGACAGACAGACAGACAGACAGACATACAGACATACAGAGACCCAGACAGGCCGGACAGAGGCCAGACAGAGACCAAGAAAGGCCAGACAGAGACCCAGACAGAGACCCAGACAGATACCAAGACAGACAGAGACCCAGACAGAGACCCAGACAGAGACCAAGATAGACAGAGACCCAGAAAGGCAAGACAGAAGGCCAAACAAAGACCCAGACAGGCCAGACAGAGACCCAGACAGAGACCCAGACAGAGACCAAGACAGAGACCCAGGCAGGTCAGACGGAGAGCCAGACAGAGAGCCAGACAGAGACCCAGACAGAGTCCCAGACAGACAGACATACAGACAGACAGACAGACAGACAGACAGACAGACAGACAGAGAGACAGACAGACAGACAGACAGACACACAGACAGACACACAGACAGACAGTCCAGACAGACAGACAGACAGACAGACAGACAGACAGAGACCCAGACAGGCCAGGCAGAGAGCCAGACAGAGACCCAGACAGGCAAGCAGACAGACAGATAAACAGACAGACAAAGAGAGAGCCAGACAGAGACCCAGACATGCCAGACAGAATACCAGACAGAGAGGCAAACTAACAGACAGACAGACAGACATACATACAGACAGGCCAGACAGACAGACAGGCCAGACAGGGACCCAGACAGAGACCAAGACAGACAGACAGTCAGAGACCCAGAAAGAGACCCAGACAGACAGACAGACAGACAGACAGACAGACAGACAGACAGACAGAGACCCAGAAAGGCCAGACAGAAGGCCAGACAAAGACCCAGACAGGCTAGACAGAGACCAAGACAGAGACCCAGACAGAGACCAAGACAGAGACCCAGGCAGGTCAGACGGAGAGCCAGACAGAGACCCAGACAGAGACCCAGACAGAGTCGCAGACAGACAGACATACAGACAGACAGTCAGTCAGACAGACAGACAGACAGACAGACAGACAGACAGACAGACAGACAGACAGACAGACAGACAGACAGACAGACATACAGAGACCCAGACAGGCCGGACAGAGGCCAGACAGAGACCCAGAAAGGCCAGACAGAGACCCAGACAGAGACCCAGACAGAGACCAAGACAGACAGAGACCCAGACAGAGACACATACAGAGACCAAGACAGACAGAGACCCAGAAAGGCCAGACAGAAGGCCAAACAAAGACCCAGACAGGCCAGACAGAGACCCAGACAGAGACCCAGACAGAGACCAAGACAGAGACCAGACAGGTCAGACGGAGAGCCAGACAGAGACCCAGACAGAGACCCAGACAGAGACCCAGACAGAGACCCAGACAGACAGACAGACAGACAGACAGACAGACAGACAGACAGACAGACAGACAGACAGACACACAGACACACAGACAGACAGTCCAGACAGACAGACAGACAGACAGACAGACAGACAG
>JAWPHD010005528.1:42500-50000 GCA_037043455.1 Cyrtodaria siliqua | reverse complement strand
ATTTTAAACAGGTTAACGCATTTTGTCAGTAAAACGTGTTAAATTGTCGAAATATCCGTTATAAAATCCTCCTAACATAAGCTTTCCCATCACTTAATTGAATTAAGGCGGGACCACATAATGCGGCACAAGGCAGAATATGGCTTTTTTCAGAATAGCAGAACAAAACAGAACACTATTACATAGTACTTTATTGGTCATAATACATGATTTTAAGTGAACATTATAATACAAAAAATGTATTATAAAATATTTTGCACAATTTATGAATAGAACAATACATATAATTTATAGCATAGAATGAACTTAAACTGGAATGCGTAATATAATAGTTCTTTGGTCAAATGCTCTTTTGATGTATTTAGCCACATTTATTAGTCTTTTTTTATTTTCAGATTTCATTAATTCACAGAATTTCATAAAGCTCGGACGTATATAATATATTTTCAATAAGAAATTGCTTCTTATATCATGAAAATCAGAGCAAATTGTAGTGAAATAATATTTATCTTCTCTATCGTTTTTTTCACAAAAGGTGCAGTATCTTTCATTTGCTTCTATTCCGTCCATATTTACCTTGCTCAATTCTTAGAGAATGAGAGGAAAGCCTTAGCCTCGAAATAAAAAACCTTAAGTGTCTTGGTACAATATCAAGCTATTTTTCAAATCCAAACTCATTTTTAAAGTATTTATACGATATAATGCACCACTATTATCAACACTTTTCTTTCTTTTATAATGCATTTGTTTTATTACATCAAATATTTTACTGTATGTAACATTTATAATAAACATTTATAATTATAACATGCAAACAATTCATCATTAATGGTTATACACTTCTAGCATAGAACATTGAGCATTTGATAAGAACAACCAATGGCTATGTCCAAATAGTTTCCTTTTACAATAATATTTACTAGTGTGTGACACAGATTTAGATTTACTATAGTTTTTATTCATCTATCTCTATCTTAGAGTGTTCGAAATCTAGATATACAGTACACTAATCACTATTTTACAGCTGTTATAGCCTGGTTTACCTGAAATACAATACCATCCATAAATTGTTTGCTGAGTTTTATATTCTACGTACAAATATGTGATACAATAATTGTTGTTGTGTCTTTTTTCTCACATGCACTCACGCTCTCAGACACGCTCTTCTTACACATCCACGTACGGCACGCGTGCTCCCTCACACACCTACACAAACACATACATACATTCAACCACTCACTCATTTGTACCAGCAGGAAGTAAATAAAAAGAAGAGGATAGAAAGAAAGATTGCCTTTTTTCCATTTCTTTGATAGGATATCTAAAAAATGACTCCATTTTCAGTTGTGTTGTTGTGTTTTATCATGCATCGCTGCTATTTGTTTTTCAATATCGATCCGTTTTGAAAGATAAACAATAAATAGTTCGCATCTACGAATGGTCTATCTACACTTATTTACAAAAACATAGTATTTCGCACACAGAATGACAAAATTATAGGATTGTTTATGAACATGTATATTATTTATTCCGAAAGATATTGTTTGAAAATTAAATGTAATATTGACATTTTTTGCAGTTAAAAACAATGCCAGTTCAATCCAAGAAGTTTCTGTTTTGGTACATTCCCAAAATAAATGTTTCATATTCTCGACATATATATTACAAAAAATCTCATAGATTAGATTTAACTAATTTATGCTTTAGAAGTAATTTATTTGTTGGAATAATTCTAAATAGGTATTTGTATTGAAAATGTCGTAATTTTATATCTATGGTCGTTCTAAAAGTTTGTAAATATATTTGTTCTCCAGTCTAGTTCAACTATGGGGAAATATTTTCCCATTTCTTCTGTAGGTCTATATCAATGTCAATATCATACTGTAGCTGGTGATTGTATAGGAACTTACTTGTATGAAAGACCATTCCTAGAGCTTTTTCTTGCTCTGAGCTCCACTGGAAATGTTTTTGTTCACAATATTTAATATTAGAGGTTTTCAGCGACCCCGCCCTTAAAACGTTACAATTTTTAACATTCAGATTTAGACCGGATGTGTGGCGGAAGTTGTCTAAAACTTCTATTAATTTTTCAAACGATTTTCTAGTTCCATCTGTAAAGAATGTTGCGTTGTCTGCACATAAGGTATTTTTAACTTCTTGTCCAGCAATGTTAATTCCTTTTATTGTTTTATTATTTGTTATTTCATATGACAACAGTTCAATGCACTTATAAATAATACAACGAGGCGTTCAACAGGGATGCCCGTTATCTCCAATATTATTTATAATGTGCATTGAACTGCAGAAAATGGCATTTGTTTTAGCAAAGACAAGGGCCATAACTCCGGTGTAAATTGTCCGATCTGGGTTGTTTTCAAACTTGTCCTATATTTCATTACTATTGACAACCTGTGCAAGTGTGGTAAAGAGCAAATGATAAATGAAGAGTGTTCAAAACGACAGCGCAAAATGTTAAATAGCAGTCTATGGGAATTTAATAAATATAATAAATAAATATGATTGCTATATGACCATATGCAATCAACACATTTTGTCTTGTTTAGGACTTCTTTTATTGCCATTCATCGTCAACCTTTTCAACTGAGTCACTAGCCAGACAGTTTTGTCTAAGTTAATTGGGCGTGATTACGTCCTATATCGACAACTGAGGTTAGTTGGTAGTTCCGTAAAAACGGGGTATACTTCTTTCGTCTAAACGTATTTACCCCTCTCAGTTTTATCTATGTTGCTTTTGGTTTTCTCGTCTTTTAATTTTCCCCTTGTGGCCCCGGGCAAGAATAGGACCACTGCAGACAGAGCAGTGAAATCCCCAGAATTGATTCATTCTTGTCATGTTCATTACAATTCTTCATCATAATGCCTGTATTGTTTTAGTGGTTGCTTGAGTGGTGAGAGAAAGCAATGCTCGTGTCTCCACAGAATAATGGAGTGAAGCAGCTCTTTAGTTATGCAGGCGAGAAGGTTCTAGGCACATTCTGCATGATTCTATCTCGATTTAAATGGAAGGTGGGCATGACATGTTCATTCTTGTTGGCGCTATAAAACATTTGTTGTGTTGGTGCGCCGTAAAATCCCATTCAATTCATCGTCAATTTTGCCTGCACTTGTTTCTTCCTCTCTTCAGGTTTCTTTTGAATGCTCTAGATTTCCTGGGGCCTCGGTAGATCCGATCCGACGACTTCAGGTAAAAGTCTCCATTGTCAATAAAGTAATCCGTATTTGATAAAATAAGGAATATACTGGTGTGTAGATGTATTGTAGGACTAAATGTGTCATACGGTACTAACACTGTTTTACTTTGTTTCGTGAATCGATTTGATTTTAAAAGAGTGAGCCGAGATTTGTAATATGTAAAACTGGCCAGACTGCTCTTCGCTCCAATCTTCAAGCGGTAAGCTGAAAAATACAAGTATCTTCTTTAAAACATATTATACTATAATGATTATTCATAAACATTTGAAATAAGTACTGAAAAGGGGATCCCGGGGAAGCAACAAACACAAACAAGAGAGAAAAGTAGCAGACTCGGTTTTATTGAGTCTGTTCATGAGAGGTAATAAGGTCTCACTACACACTTAGCTCCCTTGCATGTGACTGTAATATGTATGATTTGCCATTTGTGACTATTTGAAAACTACTTGTTGTAAACTGTATATACTTATGCATTTCACCTGTGTGAAACTGAGTAATTAATAAATAAAGATGAATTGAATTGAATTGAATTGAAAAGTAGGGGTGTGTACTTCGGAGATATTTTAATAATTGCCCATGGATATTTTCTTTTCTTGTTGCAGGTGAGAAAACAATAGTTTGAGATTGGATGAACAGCGATTAGACGACACTGACAGCAAAATGTGACACATTTGTGGGTGCTCAAACTGCGTATGAATTTAGGTGCAAACTGTTTAGTGAAAGCTACTTTAAAGTCACGTAGAATGGGCTTGACGATCCCAAAGGACCAGTAAGTAATAACGGCACTACTGATTTGTAGTGAAGCCCTGGTTCGATTCTTCGTTGGGGCGTTGTGAGAGGGTACGCTCCATTCGCAACATCTCGTACACTACTTATCAGCATAATCCCGAAGAATGACGGGATTTCCCCTAGTTTTCAAGAATGGGTACGCTCGTGCAAGGGGCGCTTCCCAAGGTCCTCCGGTTTCCTTCCTTATCAAGATAGGCTAACGTCGTCATCCTGCGGAGTCGAGAGTAATTTTCATATAAGCTGTGTAGCTTGTTTCGTAAATGATGTAAATAAAACAAAGTGTGGATACTGAATACCCATAAAGATGTACGGTATGGTGTTGAGATAATGCTGCAGTAAACATAATTATGACTTAACCTGCTCATTTGATTTAGTTTGTGGGGAAAACGGTGCCATTGCGTTTGGGTACTGTGGTTTCTATACTACCATTTTTCATTTTTAAACTAAACCAACTTTGAAACACGGTATGCACGGCTAAGAATTATTGCCTGATTTTGATATCAATAAAAAATTCTGGTTTTACAATAACGAAAAGCATTTACCATATTTACTCTCCATGCAAAAGTCCTGGTCTTCATATACTCGTTTTAATGGCAATGCTTTCGAAAAGTTGTCATTTGTTGATGGGTGATCGCATGTAAGGTCAGACGATCCTCGTCTAAAAACAGCCAAGTTGCAGCATCTGTTAAAAAAGTCAGAATTTAAGAGCTCAAGACATAAGACATGATCGTGTAATACACAAACTCTCCTGTAAGATACATTTCAGATCCAGTATTAAAGGGACCCACGGCAATCTTGACGTGTTTATCAAGCATTGAAATTAGCTCTCGAATTTTTTATCCAGTACCATTATCACTTTAAATCTGCTTGCATATAATTAAATCCAATTTTGAACCAAAAGTCTAAATATATTATTGGTACAATATAATCAACAGTGAATAATATGCAAAACGAAATTGCTTATACTATTTTTATAATTAATATTAAGATTAAACAAATTCAATTGACGTAGAAAAAAACGTCTCGGTTAGTAAGGTTTAAATACTTAAAAAATTGCCAGCTGGATTAAATAAACACAACAACGTGTGTGACCACCATTTGCACGAATGCAGGTCATAATTCTGCGGTGCATTCTTCCATGGCCTGCCGTCCCCCCCCCCGATCACAACCCAAACGAGCACATCTTGGATGAGCTGGGTCGCAGAGCGAGATCCAATCACCAAATCTATACACTTAAGGATCTGACACGGGCTTTACAGCACGAATAGCGTAACCTGCCCCACGCACTTATTGCGAGTTACGTCGCGTAAATGCGCCACAGAATTATGGCCTGCATTCGTGCAAATGGTAGTCGCACATGTTATTAAGTGTATTTGATCCAGCTGGGAAATTTTTAGGTAAATCTTACACTTTAAACCTTACTAACCGAGACCTTTAATTCTTCTGATTTTCAATTTAAACCCCTCGTGATTTTGCTAACGTGCCACACCAAAACTTTAGGATACAGCACAATTTTGTCAACTGAATTTTGTCCACAGATAAACGAACTTAATTTTCTGTATAGATTTTATACTGAAAACCGTGGATATCTTTAGTAATTGAACTTAAACATAGAGGGAAGTTTATTTTTTGCTCAGTACATATGCTTATTGACCGACCAGTATATGTACATATACAGACAACGGTATACATCCTCATGCACGTGTATACCTAACAGTGAGGTTCATCTATCTACACACATTTCCCCCACCGCCAACCTAAACACATATGTCGGAAATACGTCTTTAAAGATGTACTTTAAAGTGTACTACTGTATACTAGAGGATCTTACATGAGTGCCTGTTTAGTAGTGCATTCATTAAAATAGTTGGATAAAATTATATGATACGGCGAGGCATCATAGCAATATTATCCAACGAAATTCAATAATAAATAGGCACGAATGTGAGATTCAGGTTTTCACATAACGTGATCGTATGATATGATGACTTCGTCTTTTCTGTAGGTTATCGAACAAAGGATCATCTCGTCAAATTTGTGTTATCCGGTATTTTAAACGCAGTCTTGAAAACTCGGCATTCTTCTGGACCACGCTTCGAAGTAGTATACGAGATGTTGCGAATGTTATAAATGTTACGGAAATCGACGAGGCAATTTCGATGTATACCTAACCTAACGGAAGAGACAGAACGAAGATTCGGCCGCGGAAGAGGTCGAACGATGATTTGTTGGCATATTTATATGAAAAACCTCTATTGACCTTTTGCATTTTGTGCACTAAGTTGTACTGTGCATTTTCTAAGTTGTTATGTGCATTTAGTAAGTTGTTATGCACATTTACAACTTACGAAACGCACATAACGACTTAGAAAATGCATAAAACAACTTAAAAATGCACATAACAACTTACGAAATGCACATAACAACTTACGAAATGCACATAACAACTTAGAAAATGCACAAGACAACTTATAATATGAAAATAACAAACTACGAAATGCACATGACA
This sequence comes from Cyrtodaria siliqua, assembly GCA_037043455.1. Lineage (NCBI taxonomy): Eukaryota > Metazoa > Mollusca > Bivalvia > Adapedonta > Hiatellidae > Cyrtodaria > Cyrtodaria siliqua. The sequence continues at coordinate 43,489 of JAWPHD010005528.1, read as the reverse complement.
ACTTAATAAATGTACATAACAACTTACGAAACGCACATAACAACTTAGAAAATGCCCATAACAACTTACATAATGCACATAACAACTTAGAAAATGCACAAGCCAACTTAGAAAATGCGCAAGACAACTTAGAATGTGCACATAACAACCTAGAAATGCACATAACAACTTACGAAATGCACAATACAACTTAGAAAATGCACATAACAACTTAATAAATGCACATAACAACTTACGAAATGCACAAGACAACGTAGAATATGCACATAACAACCTACGAAATGCACATAACAACTTACGAAAAGCACATGACAACTTAGCAAATGCACATAACAACTTAGAATATGCACATGACAACTTAAACAATGCACAGGACAACTTAAACAATGCAAGTCACAACTTACGAAATGCACATAACAACTTAGGAAATGCACAAGACAACTTAAACAATGCACATTACAACTTACGAAATGCATAAGACAACTTGGAAAATGCACATAACAACTTACGAAATGCACATGACAACTTACGAAATGCACAGGACAACTTAAAAATGCATATAAGAACTTACGAAATGCACATAACAACTTAGAAAATGCACAAGACGACTTGCAAAATGCACATAACAACTTAGAAATGCACAAGACAACTTAGAAAATGCACAACATAGAACATGCACATAACAACTTACTAAATGCACATAACAACTTACGAAATGCACATTACAACTTAGAGAATGCACAGGACAACTTAGCAAATGCATATAACAACTTACGAAATGCACATCACAACTTAGAAAATGCACATCACACCTTAGAAAATGCATAAAACGACTTACAAAACGTACTGCACAAAATGCAAAAGGACGAGGTTTTCATATATTTATATCACTAGTGTCATATGATAAATATATCATGGCTTTATTAAACTCCCAGACCGCATGTTATGTGATAAAGTATTTAACTGACTTTTTTCTTTTCTTTTTATTG
>JAWPHD010005528.1:0-37500 GCA_037043455.1 Cyrtodaria siliqua | reverse complement strand
TTAAAACCTTTAAAGGGCCATGACTCCGCAAAAAACATTAAACCGGAACACGTTGATGATATGCACCACTAGGCCTGGTACTTTGTTGAAATCCTGCAAGGGCTTCAGGAAAAATAGTCCGGACAAAGTTTGTGTATTAAAACCGTTAAATGGACATACCTCCGCTGCACTGATCAAGACTGCAAAGTTTCATTAAAATCCGGCCAATTGAAGGCCCTATCGTCTTAATGAGGCAAAATACAGCATTTTTAACTAAATCAAGGGCCGTAACTCTGGTGTTACTAATTCGATTTGGCTGGTTTTCAAACTCTTTCGAGCTTTCAATCTGGTAAAGTTTGGAAAAGATCCGATGAAAAATGAAGGTCCTATCGTCTTAACGAGACCAAATTATAGCATATTTCAGAAAATCAAGGGCCATAACTCCAGTGTAAATCCTCCGATCTGGCTGGTTTTCGAACTCGTCCAAGATGTCATTTAAAAAAAAAGAAAAAAAAAAGATGTCATTGCTATTAACAATCTGTATAAGTTTGATAAAGATCAAATAATAAATGAAGGTGCGAGAATGTTCCGCAATACGTGGTCTGAGTATTAACTGTCATACCCCATCCAAACCCATCTCAAAGAAGCGAAAATGGGGTTGGCTGGGGTATGAAATCAAACCTTAATTTCGGCTCAGAAAGTTTGCTTATTGTAAAATTAAAAGATGTAACAGGTAATTTTAAACAGGTTAATGCATTTTGTCAGTAAAACATGTTAAATTGTCGAAATATCCGTTATAAAATCCTGCTAACATTAGCTTTCCCATCACTTAATTGAATTAAGGCGGGACCACATAATGCGGCACAAGGTAGAATATGGCTTTTTTCAGAATAACAGAACAAAACAGAACACTATTACATAGTACTTTATTGGTCACAATACATGATTTTAAGTGAACATTATAATACAAAAAAATTATTATACACTATTTTGCACAATTTATGAATAGAACAATACATATAGTTTATAGCGTAAAATGAACTTAAACTGGAATGCCTAATAAAATAGTTCTTTGGTCAAATGCTCTTTTGATGTATTTAGCCACATTTATTAGTCTTTTTTTTATTTTCAGATTTCATTAATTCACAGAATTTCATAAAGCTCGGACGTTTATAATATATTTTCAATAAGAAATTGCTTCTTATATCATGAAAATCAGAGCAAATTGTAGTGAAATAATATTTATCTTCTCTATCGTTTTTTTTCACAAAAAGTGCAGTATCTTTCATTTGCTTCTATTCCGTCCATATTTACCTTGCACAATTCTTAGAGAATGAGAGGAAAGCCTTAGCCTCGAAATAAAAAACCTTAAGTGTCTTGGTACAATATCAAGCTATTTTTCAAATCGAAACTCATTTTTAAAGCATTTATACGAAATAATGCACCACTATTATCAACATTTTTCTTTCTTTTATAATGCATTTGTTTTATTACATCAAATATTTTACTGTATGTAACAATTATAATAAACATTTATAATTATAATATGCAAACAATTCATCATTAATGGTTATACACTTGTAGCATAGAACATTGAGCATTGGATAAGAACAACCAATGGCTATGTCCAAATAGTTTCCTTTTACAATGATACTTACTAGTGTGTGACACAGATTTAGATTTACTATAGTTTTTATTCATCTATCTCTATCTTAGAGTGTTCTAAATCTAGATATACAGTACACTAATCACTATTTTACAGCTGTTATAGCCCCGTTTACCTGAAATACAATACCATCCATAAATTGTTTGCTGAGTTTTATATTCTACGTACAAATATGTGATACAATAATTGTTGTTGTGTCTTTTTTCTCACATGCACTCACGCTCTCAGACACGCTCTTCTTACACATCCACGTACGCTCATAGGCACGCGTGTTCCCTCACACACCTACACAAACACATACATACATTCAACCACTCACTCATTTGTATCAGCAGGAAGTAAATAAAAAGAAGAGAGATGAAAGAAAGATTGCCTTTTTCCCATTTCTTTGATAGGATATCTAAAAAATGACTCCATTTTCAGTTGTGTTGTGTTTTATCATGCATCACTGCTATTTGTTTTTCAATATCGATCCGTTTTGAAAGATAAACAATAAATAGTTCGCATCTACGAATGGTCTGTCTACACTTATTTACAAAAACATAGTATTTCGCACACAGAATGACAAAATTATAGGATTGTTTATGAACATGTATATTATTTATTCCGAAAGATATTGTTTGAAAATTAAATGTAATATTGACATTTTTTGCAGTTAAAAACAATGCCAGTTCAATCCAAGAAGTTTCTGTTTTGGTACATTCCCAAAATAAATGTTTCATATTCTAGACATACATATTACAAAAAATCGCATAGATTAGAATTAACTAATTTCTGCTTTAGAAGTAATTTATTTGTTGGAATAATTCTAAAGAGATATTTGTATTGAAAATGTCGTAATTTTATATCTATGGTCGTTCTAAAAGTTTGTAAATATATTTGTTCTCCAGTCTAGTTCAACTATGGGGAAATATTTTCCCATTTCTTCTGTAGGTCTATATCAATGTCAATATCATACTGTAGCTGGTGATTGTATAGGAACTTAGTTGTATGAAAGACCATTCCTGGAGCTTTTTCTTGCTCTGAGCTCCACTGGAAATGTTTTTGTTCACAATATGTAATATTTATAGCATACTTTTTCGAGTATATGCGATGCGGCCCTCGAGAAGCAGTATAAATCGCATACGAGAAAAGTATGCTATAAATGTTTTGTACCTTAGAAATTGCCGGAAATTGACATTTTGATTGACAGGTTGTGTGTAAACTTACAACTATGCGCGTGTACAATGGAGTAGGCCATGGTATAACTGCCGATTCTGTCATTTATAGCACGGCTGAAATATACCGGCATTTATAGCACGGCTTAGGTTCAGATCTTCAGGTTTATGAAAAATATATCATAAGCAAGAACAAAGGAAAACCATTAAAGCTATGGTACAGGTATATAATAGAGCATGAGTTTTGCACGTGTACGGGGAGATAATGCACGAGCGTTAGCGAGTGCATTATCGTCCGTACACGTTGCTCTATTGTATTTATACCACAATAACTAACATATGCTGTGTATATCCTCGGGTATTACACGATGCATAGTGTGTATTTAGGCTATTGTGGTATAATTAATATTAGAGGTTTTCAGCGACCCCGCCCTTTAAACGTTACATTTTTTAACATTCAGATTTAGACCGGATGTGTGGCTGAAGTTGTCTAAAACTTCTAATAATTTTTCAACGATTTTCTAGTTCCATCTGTAAAGAATGTTGCGTTGTCTGCACATAAGGTGTTTTTAACTTCTTGTCCAGCAATGTTAATTCCTTTTATTGTTTTATTATTTGTTATTTCATATGACAACAGTTCAATGGACTTATAAATAATACAACGAGGCGTTCAACAGGGATGCCCGGTATCTCCGATATTATTTATAATGTGCATTGAACTGCAGAAAATGGCATTTGTTTTAGCAAAGACAAGGGCCATAACTCCGGTGTAAATTGTCCAATCTGGCTGGTTTTCAAACTTGTCCTAGATTTCATTACCCTTGAGAACCTGTGCAAGTGTGGTAAAGAGCAAATGATAAATGAAGGTGCTAGAGTGTTCAAAAGGCAAAAATTAGGATTTTTCAGAAAAACAAGGGCAATAACTCTGGTTTTACTGATCCCATCTTGTCGGTTTTCAAACACATTTGAGCACTCATTGATATAACGACTTTGGCCAAGTTTGGTTAAGGTCGCTTGAAAATGAAGAGCTAGACCGTTCACAAGGCACAAGTTAACGGACGGACGGACGACGGACGAAGGACAACACGTCATCCCATTAGCTCTACTAAAAATACTGACGTCACTCCAGAGTGTGACATTACAACAGCGTACGACAGCGCAAAATGTTAAATAGCAGTCTATGGGAATTTAATAAATATAATAAATAAATATGATTGCTATATGACCATATGCAATCAACACATTTTGTCTTGTTTAGGACTTCTTTTATTGCCATTCATCGTCAACCTTTTCAACTGAGTCACTAGCCAGACAGTTTTGTCTAAGTTAATTGGGCGTGATTACGTCCTATATCGACAACTGAGGTTAGTTGGTAGTTCCGTAAAAACGGGGTATACTTATTTCGTCTAAACGTATTTACCCCTCTCAGTTTTATCTATGTTGCTTTTGGTTTTCTCGTCTTTTAATTTCCCCTTGTGGCCCCCGGGCAAGAATGGGACCACTGCAGACAGAGCAGTGAAATCCCCAGAATTGATTCATTCGTGTCATGTTCATTACAATTCTTCATCATAATGCCTGTATTGTTTTAGGGGTTGCTTGAGTGGTGAGAGAAAGCAATGCTCGTGTCTCCACAGAATAATGGAGTGAAGCAGCTCTTTAGTTATGCAGGCGAGAAGGTTCTAGGCACATTCTGCATGATTCTATCTCGATTTAAATGGAAGGTGGGCATGGAATGTTCATTCCTGTTGGCGCTATAAAATAATTTTTGTGTTGGTGCGCCGTAAAATCCCAATCGTCGATTTTGCCTGCACTTGTTTCTCCCTCTCTTCAGGTTTCTTTTGAATGCTCTAGATTTCCTGGGGCCTCGATAGATCCGATCCGTCGACTTCAAGTAAAAGTCTCCATTGTCAATAAAATAATCCGTTTTTGATAAAATAAGGAATATACTGGTATGTAGATGTCTTTTAGGACTAAATTTGTCATACGGTACTAACACTGTCTTACTTTGTTTCGTGGGTCGATTTGATTTTAAAAGAGTGAGCCGGGATTTTTAATATGTAAAACTGGCCAGACTACTCTTCACTCCAATCTTCAAGCGGTAAGCTGAAAAATACAAGTATCTTCTTTAAAACATATAACACTATAATGATTATTCATAAACATTTGAAATAAATACTGAAAAGGGGATCCCGGGGAAGCAACAAACACAAACAAGAGAGAAAAGTAGCAGACTCGGTTTTATTGAGTCTGTTCATGAGAGGTAATATAGGTCTCACTACACACTTAGCTCCCTTGCATGTGACTGTAGTGACTGTAGGGTAGTGACTGTAGGATGATTCTTACACCATAAAAAGTAGGGGTGTGTTCTTCGGTTTGAGATATTTTAATAATTGCCCATGGATATTTTCTTCTCTTGTTGCAGGTGAGAAAACAATAGTGTGAGATTGGATGAACAGCGATTAGACGACACTGACAGCAAAATGTGACACATTTGTGGGTGCACAAAATGCGTATGAATTAAGGTGCAAACTGTTTAGTGAAAGCCGAAAAGAGTACCTTACACTCACATTAAAAAAAAAAAGAGTGGGCTATGTACCAGATTTTGCGGATTTTTATGAGCAGCAGTAACTGTATTTTCCCAAAGAAAAACTTTTAGACTGTAAATGCTTGATTCAGAATGGAAAATTGGACTTTACTGCCTATGGCCAACACAGTAAAAATCGAAGTGTGTTGTGAGATCTATAAGTGCAATATCTCTCACGTCCCCTAGAAAACGGCTTACGCGGTATTCTACTTTAAAGTCACATATAATGGGCTTGACGATCCCAAAGGACCAGTAAGTAATAACGGCACTACTGATTTGTAGTGAAGCCCTGGTTCGATTCCGCGTTGCGGCGTTGTGAGAGGGTACGCTCCATTCGCAACATCTCGTACACTACTTAGCAGCATAATCCCGAAGAATGACGGGATTTCCCGACTTTTCAAGAATGGGTACGCTCGTGCAAGTGGTGCTTCCCAAGGTTTTCCGGTTTCCTTCCATATCAAGATACGCTAACGTCGTCATCTGCGGAGTCGAGAGTAATTTGCATAAGCTGTGTAGCTTGTTTCGTAAATGATGTAAATAAAACAAAGTGTGGATACTGAATGCCCATAAAGATGTAGTGTATGGTGTGGAGATAATGCTGCAGTAAAGATAATTATGACTTATCCTGCTCATTTGATTTAGTTTGTGGGGAAAACGGTGCCATTGCGTTTGGGTACTGTGGTTTCTATACTACCATTTATCATTTTTAAACTAAACCAACTTTGAAACACGGTATACACTGCTAAGAATTATTGACTGATTTTGATATCGTTAAAAAGTTCTGGTTTTACAAAAAATAAAAGCATTTACCATATTTACTCGCCATACAAAAGTCCTGGTCTTCATATACTCGTTTTAATGGCAACGCTTTCGAAAAGTTGTCATTTTTTGATGGGTGATCGCATGTAAGGTTGGACGATCCTCGTTTAAAAACAGCCAAGTTGCAGCATCTGTTAAAACAGTCAGAACGTAAGAGCTCAAGACATAAGACATGATCGTGTAATACACAAACTCTGCTGTAAGATATATTTCAGATCCAGTATTAAAGGGACCCACGGCAATCTTGACGTGTTTATCAAGCATTAAAATTAGCCTCTCGAGTCTTTTTATCCAGTATCATTATTATTTTAAACCTGCTTGCATATAATTAAATCCAATTTTGAAGCATAAGTTTAAATATAGCATTGTTACAATATAATCAACATTTAATAATATGCAAAAACAAATTGCTTATACTGTTTTTATAATTACTTTTAAGATTAAACAAATTCAAGTTATGTAGCTTATAGCTTACTTCTGAATCCCTGATTGTATATTTAGTTATGTAATTCATGTTAATGTATAATTGTATGATGCAAAATGTATATACTGTTAGTGAATAAAATATGTTTAAACTAAGTTATGTAGAAAAAAGGTCTCGGTTAGTAAGGTTTAAATAACTAAAATATTGCCAGCTGGATCAAATACACTCAATAACGTGTGTGACCACCATTTGCACGAATGCAGGCCATAATTCTGCGGCGCATTATTCCATGGCCTGCCGTTTTCCCCGAAACACATCACAAACTAGAAAATGCACATAACAACTTGGAAAATGCACATGACAACTTAGAAATGCACAAGACAACTTACTAAATGTACATAACAACTTACTAAATGCACATAACAAGTTAGAAAATGCACAGGACAACTTAGAAAGCGTACTGCACAAAATGCAAAAAGTAAACAGAAGGCAGTCGAGGCTTTCCGTATAAATATGCCAATAAATCATCGTTCGGTCTCTTCCGTGGCCGAATCTTCGTTCTGTCTCTTCCGCTAGTGTCTTATGATAAATATATCATGGCTTTATTAAACTCCCAGACCGCATGTTATGTGATAAAGTATTTACCTGACTTTTTTGATTTTCTTTTTATTGTATATACCTTAGACACAGAAAAGACTAGTATGAGTACTTGTCTGATTTTTTTTTCTAAACTACCATGATAATATTCTTACACGTGTTCCTTTTGCTTTTATTCGAATATTTTTTGTACTTGTTCTGACTCATTATGCAGCATGTCTCGAAATGCGGGTGGTATTGGTCATTTCCGCAGCACTGGTACCCGGCACGGAGAGTACCACATGGAGTATTGGTTACTGTTGCTGGCGGTGCAGTTGGTATTTTTTTAGGTTTGGCCGTCCGCACCGGTCTATGTGGTGGTGTTGTCTGTTGGTATGCTAGTGGTTCTTCACGAGTCTCTATTTTATAAATAGTGAAGTTTTTGCATACATGCGTGCTTAGATCGTACATTTCCGTTCCGCAGAAACGATCTGAAATGTTATTAATGATATGATAAAAAAAAATAGTTTAAACATTGACCACATCAATCAGATATATATTTATTTTTTCAGCTCATTTTTAATTTTTATGCTCCCCGAAATAATTTCGGCGGAGCATATAGACCCCGCTTTGTCCGTCCTTCCGTCCATCTTTTGTCCGGAGCATAACTTCAAAACTAGTGATGAGACTATAATGAAACTGAACAAAATGATAGCGGGCAATGAGAGTTAACGCAGAGCGCAAGAACCGTAACTATGTCTTCATTTAAGTTAGAGTTATTGTTCTTTGTAATATTATACTTATAGTGTTTGTCCCTAGTTTAACTCAAAAGCACATATGTTAGATTTCTTTTCCGGATCATAACTTCAAAACTACTTATGGGAACTGCAATTAAACTTCACACAATGATAAAGGGCAATGAAAGAAAGTGAAAAATGCAAGAACTATAACTGTCTTCCTTCAAATTGCAATTATTGCCCTTTGTAATATTATACTTATAGTTCTTGTCCCCAGTATAACTCAAAAACCACAAAAGGGAATGAAATGAAACTTCACACAATTATAAAAGGCATTTAGAGGCAGTGCAGAGCACAAGAACCACAACTCTTTCTTCATTCAAATTACAGTTATTGTCCATTGTTATTGTATACTTACACTTCTTGTCTGGATCATAACCACAAATGGGACTTTAATGAATCTTCATACCATTAATGATCAAGGGCAATGAGAGGAAGTATGGAGCACACAACCATAACTCTATCTTAATGCAAAATAGAGTTATTGCCCTTTGGAGTATTATACTTATACTTCATGTCCGTAGCATAACTTGAGAACTACTATTGGGGTAACAATGAACCTTCACACAATCATAAAGGGGAATGAGAGAAAATGCAGAGTTCTACAAGACATTTTCGTTCAACTTAGAGTTATTGCCCTTTGTAACTGTATACTTTTAATTCTTGTCCGGTTCGTAAATCAAAAACTACTAATGGACCTACAAATTGAATACTGCTAGGTGATACAAGGCCATTATGGTAAGCTGAGGATACATTTCGCGGAGCATCCATCGGTTCTACCGATTTATTTTGTTGAATATACCATTACTAATAGTGGATATTAGGACATCACTCAGAATTCATGGAACTAGGTATACAGGTCGAACAGGAAATGTAGCAATTACGGAGCAAAATCAATCACACAATCAGGCATACGAAACAAACAACTATCACAAGGAAAAGTAGAAGCAACGTTTGCGACAAAACAAACTTTGGCAAAAACACCGCTAAGGTTTTGAACCAGGATCTAGGGAGCACCAAACCTTACTACCACACGCTTACCATAGTGTCATCCCATTAGTTTAAACCTATTTATTTTACATCGATTGTAACGAAAGCTCTATGAACTTATTTGAATTACTCTCGATGTCTTCCTGGGTAGTACCAGTACCAAGCAAAGCAGATAAAGTGTCTTGCTCAGGAACACAACGCATATGGCAATGACGGGAATCGAACCCCCGACTTTTGGATTATGGATCCAACGCACGCTCTAACACTAGACCACAGCGCTCCACTGCCATCCCATAGACGGGACAGTGTAAATAAAGAAATCCAAGCCTGGCTTTCTCCGCTTACAAACTAGGCAGCATATATAAAGTAAAAACAAGTATAAACGTCGAGCAGGAAATGCAGCTTACACAGAACATTAAACCTCAAAACACGCAAAACGACAAACATGAATGGCAATGATAATAAGGAATAAAGGCATAGGACGTCACAAACACAACCACTAAGGCTACCGCATTGAAAGGTCAGTGGCAAATAATGCCGCTGGGGGTTTAAACCACGTTCTAGTGTGTACCAAACCTCACACTTACCCTACTGTCATCCCAATAAAACGGGACAGTGTAAATAAAGAAATCCCCGCCATGAACTATTCTCTATCTCTAACCAATAAGGCAGCATGAATAGGTAAAGAACAAAGAAGGTACTCAATGACTTGGCAGAAGCCAGAGCAACAAGAGAATAAACCATTGAGGGCGCGACAATACAAGATTGCAGACAAACATCAATCGTCACCGTCCTTTTGGACTTTAATAGGTAAACGTCATCATAGGATCCACAGCCTGTCCAGTAATCGCACAATTAAAGAGGAAAGCATAGTGCCGAACTGTAGATGGGTCCACATCAGGCATGCATTGCGTTGCAAAATGATAGGGTCATAACCTCTTTTGATAAACCTTTTAACAAGTTTAACAAAGATAGTATGAACGTGATCATGACCAAGGATCTTACGAAGTTTGTAAAACACGTCACCATAGAAGTCAGGTTGTGATAGTCCATGTCGTAGAAGAGTTCTTAAATTACTTTTATATTTGGAAAGAAGATCAGAGTTACAATAATACATTTTTGCTAAGGTTTTACGAAGTTTATGGTAATGGTAGCTCTGATGGAGTAGCTTTTTAATTATACAAAGATTACGAATATTAACACGAACATAATCATGTATATATGAATATATATGAAAATAACAACCTAGAAGCTTATGTCGACCTTTCAACTCCATGAGACTTTCTGGTTGTACATGGGACGGTATCGTATGTAGTTTTCTAGGTGGTGAGGTTGTTGATATGAGGAAAATTGTCGGTTTTGCAGTGGTATTAATAATTTCGCTATTTTTGCATAAATGCGTCCTTAGATTGTAACTCTTTTTTCCACAGATTCGCTGATCTTGATCTATACCTGAAATGATATTAATGATATAATAAACTAAAAACACGATGAATCAATCACAATGTATTTATCTTTCAATACATTTTGCAATTTAGAATAGTTAGAATTTGCGATACTAGAACAATCATATGAAGTAGACTTTTTAGTATTTATGGACATTGGCACAAGCGTTTGTTTAATGCCGTGAGGTGGCTATCGCCCCGACTACAAATTTGTATTGTTCTTATTGACTGATCCTTTGCATTACGTGGTCCCGTCTTAATTTCATTACGCGAGGAGAAAGCTTATTTTAGAAAGATTTTATAACTAATATTTCGACAATAAAACATGCTGAAAAACTATTTTTTACGGAAAAAATAAGATAACCTGTTTAAAATTATCTAGTAAATGTTTTAATTTTAAAACATGCAAACTGTTTAAGCCGAAATTAAGGTTGTATTTTATACTCCAGCCAACCCCGATTTCGCTACTTGGAGAAGGGATTAGATGGGATATAAAAGGTAATACTCGGACCACGTGATGGATCACTGAGCCTATTCGTTGTGCCTTTAAAGTGGAATATTGCTTAAGCCTGTGCTATGGAGATGTAAAAGGTGTTGCACCTTATAGTACCCACCATGAACACACTAAATAAACCCCAAGTCTTCTACATTTTTTCTCTTGGTCATGTTCGTTACTGCCAAGGGATCTGTCATGTTCGCTACTGCCAAGGGATCTGTTTATCAGTATTTTAACCGGTTATTTAAAATAAAATAATTCGGAAAAAGAAAGGTTGTAATTATATTTAACTTATTACAATGACCATTGTAACACTGTATATAGCTCATTCCGTATATAGCTTACCAGTAAGCTTTATATGTAGGCATATAGCTCATATTTTCTACGTATATAGCTCACACCAAAGTAAGCTTTATACGGTGAAAAGGCATGGTCATTCCATATATAGCTTATCACCATCTAAATACAAAATTAGTTAAAATAGGAGCGCACAATAATAGACAATAATTGCATAAATTACATGGCGTCTACCCTTGTTACTACTACTACTACTACTACTACTACTACTACTGCTGCTGCTAAAGCTGCTGCTGCTAAAGCTGCTAAAACTACTACAACTACCATTATAACTACACTGTTACTACGAATGCTACTATTACAAATACTACTAAAAAAAAGTATGATAATGGACCTTTGGAAACGGCCGAGCACGACACATACGAAATATTGCAGTCTCGGTTTGATTAAAACTGTTCATGAGCGGTAGTGTAATATGCTAGCTATACCGCTCACGCACTTTAAAATTAACGACTGTCAGCAGCCACTTTACGTGATAAAATAAAACTCATTCATTGGTCAAACATTATCGGGGAAGCACGTCATAGACATGTGTTTGAAATTGCTTGCATCTATAGCTAGTTTGTGTAGCTTTGTGTATAGATGTTGATGCTTGATTAATATTATTTTTTTAATTAATATATTTGTTTTTAATTAATACAAAAAAAAGGAATGAGGTTTTTTATACATGTATCAAGCAAAAACAAATCGACTGTATTAAGAATATACTGGATGGACCAACTAGTATTACCAACTGGATACGGAAAATCTCTTATAATCCTTTCGAACTTGTCCAGGAAACAAAAGTAATGAGTGTAAGCCCAATTAATGCGATTTGGAACAAAAGCTGTGAGAATTGACGCCAGTGTAATCATGCAATCATTTGAGGAATATTGCAGCAGGTAAAACCATGTATCTGACTGGTCCAACCCCACAGTTGGTGTTTTTGGGGTTGTGTTTTTTTTTTTTAGAACAAATAATAGCACCCCACAACCCCACACACGCCCCAACTCCCCTCCACACACACGCACGCACGCACGCAAGCACGAACACAGACACGCACACACACACACATACACACAAACTCATTTGTTTAATGAACTTCATGCGCGCATTTGTTTCAAAAAAGAATATGGGTCAAATGTTTTATTTTACTATATAACCAGATAACAACTCTACGTAAAACTGTTACACCAGGGCGGAGCTAGATTTAACCCCAGAGTCAACATTTGAATAAACGTGTTAGAGGACATAATCTATGGTTGCATGCGATATATGAGAGTCCTGCGCCTTGTGGGTTCAGAGAACATTGTTTTAAGAATGAATGGTACATGTTAAATATTAGACCTAGTTAGTACGAGCAGATTTTTTAAAGATTGTGCTAGATAAATTTGCTAGAATTAATACTGCATGCAAGAAATGAGCGTTCTATACTACCATACTATACCTTGTGATTCCGAAAGGACTTGTTTTACTTTTTTTCCTATATATACAAAGGTATATACAAAAGGAAAAAAGAAACACAACTAGGAAATTTCTGCTATATAATATATATACTGCACAGTCAATTCCGAGTAATATTACTTGGATTTTTTTGTAGAAAAAGGGGTTGCAGCTAGTTAAGGATAAAACTGTGACGTTGTAGAGTTTTTAATCACAGTACACGTTGTAAGTTCCTCTTTGAACATTTCAGCCATTTATTTACTGTAGAGAGATTGCAAAATTTTACGTCCTAAGTTTGCTCACCTGCTTGAGCCAAACGAGTATTCTCTTTCAAGGGAAAACATTTGCTGCGTTATGTGTTGTTTCAGTCTTTTTTTCGAAAGGAAAGATCTAATGCAACCATGAACGGTTCGATTAACAGCAGCATATATTACATGTTATACATAGCGGAAATTCCCGAGTTGCGTATCTGCATTCCTTTAGTTTAGGTCCATGTAAAGCATCTCAAATTTGATAACAACTATTAACAAATAACTAGAATGACTTTTTGATGTAGATATTTATACTAGGTATAAACGTTCTTACATTGTGTTTGTTTCGAAGACATACTTTCGTTTTAAAACAATGAAAACTAAATGCTGTGTGACAATCGTTGAGAACGGCTGACTCGTCGGGGGAAAAACCAGCTATGAAATTGTAATGTTTAGAAAAAAAAATTGCCAGTCTATTTGACACTCTAGTTAAATTTTAATTTAAAAGCGATTTTTATTGTAACAATTAATCGACCAGAGAATATTTTCTTTAAACTGCATCAACCAATGACAAAATATTTGGGTCGGGGCCATTTTTTCGGGTCGGTCGGGAAAGGGCAAACATTAAATGTTTTAAGTGTGGCCTAACCTACATAATTATGTTCGATCATTGTTTGTACTCAATATTTCAAAGCAAATTGTTTTTTGCATATTAGTTACTGTTGATTATATTGCACTAATAATATACTGAAATCTATATATGGTACATAACGAGGGGGTAAAACCCGATGCCACATTTTATTAAATTATATGCAAACTGGTTAAAAAACAATTGTACAGGACTAATTAAATTTCATGAACTTGATCCAGAAATTTCAAGAGTGTCGTGTGTCCCTTTAACGATGATTAGTGATGCGAAAAACAGTGAAAGTTATTGAGTAAGATTTAAGTTGTAAAACATCATCTTCGTTAGTTTATTCAGTTATTCAGTTACTTTCTTTCGACATTTTAGACATATTCATAAAAGTAGAATCCTTATGTATAAGGACCCTGATAAAAGACAGAATTAATTTAATCTGTAATTGTTTATGCGTAATTTGTTTTAGTTTGGTAGGAATGTTTCGCCATTATCCCGCCACACTATTGCGTGATGTGTAAGTCACGCGCCTGCATTGCGTAATCAATATATCTATTTATAGAACGTAGATCAGACGCTTGGTCATGATCGCAATTGAAATGCGCTTTACGTACTATCAAATTCACCGTTTCAAAAATCGGCATGTGACGGTCGCTGTTTGAGTGAAACGGTGGGACATGCGCCGTGAAGCAGTCTATGATTTTGACCGGTTAGTAACCATTCCGAAATGCACCGCCTCCCTAATATGCAAGTACTAACTAAATGGACACACGACAATATGCTTTTATCAAGCAATAAAATTAGCGTCTTGACTTATTTTTCCAGTCTCGGACTTTAAACCGGCTTGCTTTCATATAGTTAAATAAAATGTTGAATGTTCTTTCTTTTTTCTTCTTGTTCTACCATGTGCTTAACGTGTGCTATAATCAACAGTTAGTAAAAAAAAAAAACTTGCTTTATACAAGTGTTATCATCAATATTAATGACTGAAAACATTCAAGATTTGTAGAAAAACTAACGGGACGCCGCGAGTTCAAAATTGCCGTGAATACTGTTAGAACGTTCTATGTCAAAGATACGATAATATAACGTCATTTTTAGACACTTTGGTTTAACAACACCTGCAGTTAATTTACATTCTACTGATATGTTTTAATTTTAAAATTTAAAGGGATCATAGACGATCTTGGAGAAATATGGGTGTAAATCGGAATACAAATCATCGTTACGTGTTCAGTTTCATATTCAATGTTCATATGCACTAAGCTATGCCCTAAGATCCATACGATTTAATTATTGTTAATGAAATGACTTTTTTCTTTTCTAAAAAACTGGAAGAATCAGTCAACTAAATTCTTAGACCAAATCATTAACATGAATTCGTGTTTTGTCAACGATGTAGGCCTACACTTTACTTCAATTAATATTACTCGTGTAAGCGATATAAAGCTTATTTAAAAAAAAACGTTTAAGATTTAGCACAAACGACAAACATTCGAGTCGTCCAGTTTTCATACAAATTGTTTTTCGTAAACAATATTTAAACCGAAAGTAGCATGTGGTTTAAATAAGGCATATTGTGAGGGATTTATTTGTATTTTGATTACAAATCACATTTCCAGTTCGATCGCGCCCCGCATCTTTAAACAGTGTTGTGTATCAAAATATTTGCATCCCGGGGGTCGCCTTGTGCGAATAAATTTGCAAAAATACAATTGTTGTATTGGTAGTAGTGTAGTATTCTATTTATTAAAGCGACACGTTAGTTTATACCGTTCACTGGGTTAAATTGTATAACTATAAATACGATTGTGATTATTAACATTCGACAGATAAGGTTGTAATACAAACAACTAGTTACTATTTATAAAACGTTTAACGCTGTAGTTTAGTGTGTTTAGACTATTAGACACGATAGATTATATTAATTTCGGAATAGCATCGTAACTTAAAGAATTCACGGTGGTTAAACAACACACTTTAAAAGTAGATATAAAAGTCAAACAATTAGGATAAATTTATATATAACAACATATTATCTATTCTATAATAATTTATTTAGTATTGCCAGAATGACATTCCCCCGGAGTAATAATAACATATATACATATACATACAATATTCGTATCTGTTTAATCAGACACTATGTTTTAAAACTTCAGGATTTTTTTATGTTTTCCGCAACAAAACATTTTCTATCTTATAATAATGCTATTGTTCTTACCAGAATGGCATTCTCCCATGGCAATAATAAAGTATACACATATACATACAATATTCGTATCCATTGGATAAAAACATGTTTTAAAACTCAACATTTGTCAATTTGATTGAGCTCAAAATGATTCTCGACGATTTTATTCTTGTTTGTGCTTGGTTACACTTTTAAGTATTTATTTATAAATCTCGTGTATCATAAATGGCTTCCCAAACGTTATTTATACATACACGATATATAAGGCTTGGTTCAAATCTCATTGCAACAATGTCGTCCAATTTTAGACAATCAATCTGCATGTGCGTCATTACCCGTGACGAATGGTGTTACTGGATGCTTATATATGTATATACGTATGTATATACGTGGTATATACGTATGTATATACGTGTATGTATCGTAATCACTATTTTCTGTATTAAGCTGTCATTACTATAAGCATACTGTAAAAAAACGATAATTGTATGCCACAGTATGAGTTATGAACTGTTTAACCGTAATTTAAATCATGAGGTGTTTCTAAATGTGTATCTTTATATATATTGTAAAACACCTTTCACGTGTATCATTTGCTTATATCTCTGTAAATGGACTTTCCTTTTGATCGGACTTTCTTTTTGAAGGGATGTCCGCTTATGCCCGTGATGGCGTGTGTCAAAATAAGCAATATAAACATATAGATAGCTATATAGATAATATGTATTTGTAAGTTGTCTTGTCGTTGGGCGCTGACGAGGGAATAATAAAGGGGTTGAGTAGTCATAAACTCGGTTTATGCTAACCAGTAGGCCGTTTTGCCTACTGACCTTTCTAAGTCAGTCATTTCTAAGTCAGTCTTTACCAAGGAAATGTCGATTCTTACGGATGGCGGGAGATATACAGCACTGGTTCTACCCAGGAAAAGTGGGTTGTCTGCCTCCACCACAAACAATCGACCGTCATATATAACCTCAAATGTATTGAAAATGTCGTAAAACCACCATACAAACAAACAAATAAACTGTATTTACCACTCTTTGTATTGTGTATTGATCTGTTCCTTGTATTTTTGTTTTGCTCTTAGTTTGTAGTACAGTGCGGAACTACGATGCCATTGCGTTTGGGTGCTGTGGTAGGAACGGTTTCTTCAGTTTTAGATGTAAGTGGTTTTTTAAAAGAACGCTAAACCTCCAGCAGCTTTTGTACCACTGACCGTTCCAATGCGGTATCTTTGTTGTTAACCCTTTTATGTTTGTGGTGTCGCATACTTTCCTTCTATTTATCCATGTAATTGTTGTTTGTTTTGAATACATCTAGCGTCTCCGTGGTAGAGGGGTTAACGACGTTTCGTGGTAAACCTTCTCACCTCTCACCGCTGCTGGTTCGAATCACACTGGGAGCTCGACTTTTAAGTGAGGAAGGGTCAATTCTTAAGGATTTCCTTTAGCTGTACAGTACTGGTTCTACCCAGGAAAAGTGGGTGGTTTGCCTCCACCACAAAAAAATCAACCGTCATATGTAACCTTGCATGTGTTGAAAATTACGTAAAACACCATACAAACAACCACGTTGTACGGCGTCGCTTACGCTCCTAGTTTTAAGCGCCGATTATTTAGTACTAAAATAAACACAAAAGTAAAAGGAAGTGCCAAATCATCCGTCCAGTGAAACTATTTCCCAAGGAGTTTATTTCACAGAATAATTATCATTTTTCCGTCCCTCAAAAATCTCATATACTCCTTGCAAGAATAGAAATATATATATTGATAACATTAGAAGGCAATGTTGCGGGTAGAACTGTGAGATACCTGTAAAAATGGTATTTCCTGCCTTGAACGGGTTACACGTATCATCAATGAGTACGAACATATAGCATCTAAGATTGCAAGCACGACACAATATGTTAATCAGCTTAGGTCATTTTTTTAACACAGATTACATCCGGGTTCAGTGCAATATTTTCAGTTGATGTAACCAAAGTGGTTCAAGTACATGAGAGCTACAAATAAAACTAGTTTTTACACGATATTAAACGAACAATATACAGATTGTTTATTCTAAAACGTTCGCCTTAAGACGCAACACGAGCTCAAATGCATGTACTGAACCTGTTTTGTTTATTTGGTATACTGTTATCTTCAAAACGTTACATTTATATTCTTACCAGAATGGCAGTCCACCAACGCAACATAAAAATGTATACAGATGTATATAATCTTAATATCCATGTCTTGTGTTTTAACCAATAATTTTATAAGATATGTCGTAGGAGTTTTGAAGTTTAGTACTGACACTAAAGCATACACAATGCGACTGAGTTTATTTTTGTCATGGCAATACACCTGGATTTACGTATAATTTAGTGTTTATTTAGTGGAATAAGCCAAATGTAGCGACCGTAAGGAGCGAATGTTGGTATTTTAATGTTGTTAGAATTCCACTTAATAAATACTGACTTGCTTGACAGTTAACGCAATTTTCAACATTGGTTTTCCATGACATCTGAAAAGGGTGCAAACATTTTTTTTACATTTATATTTACTGACTCACTGAGACAGAGTTTCCTACCTTTCTTGCGTTGATTAAACCGTTATTCTGATGTTGTTATAGACTGGTTTAAGGAGATAACTACGCATATATAGATATATACAAATTCTATATAAATACCTGCGTATTGCCCAGGTTATATGTACATGCGATATTAACGATTACATAGGAATTTGCACAAAATAGTCATTGTCTTTATTTATATTCAATCCGTCATAGTCTTTATTTATAACTTCAGGGCGGCAACCATCCAAAATGTCGGTATATAAATAGAAATGAATTATTAAAAATAACAGTTTTATTCAAGACTTTCATATAGACCCATTTACAGTTGCTTTGATCTAATCGTGAAATATTCTACAAATAATAATCAAAACAATTCATATAGACAACAATATGAAAGTATACAGTTATTTAATTACACTAAATAAACGGATGTGCTCGCCTGGTGCATTCGAAAGTAGTTCTTTATTAAAGAGTGTTAATCTTTCTTTTCTTTAATAATTATAATTTTTTTAGTGCAGTTTCATGTTAGGTTTTTGCTAAAACTGTATTCCGGACATGTTATTGATATTTGGAAATCACTGTCGCTTACGTGAGATGGTGTAGCTTTTTTCAGTCACAGGGTAGACATTTTCAAGATGGCGGAAGATGACAAAAGTTGAGAGATGATTGTCGTAGAAATGTACCTGCGATTTCTATGTTTCGCCTTTTAAAAACAAGCGACCTACTCCCAGAGGTGAATAAATGAATATTCTATTGGAATGTATGCCCTGACAAACCTATGTCCATGGTTTAACCATAGAAATAAAGATGGCGTTTTTCCATTGCCTGAATCGACTCGAGAGCCGACCCTCGTTTACGCTTCAGTTCCAGCTATGTAAGCTTTATAAATGCCATCATCAAAGAAAACAAGTAAATTACACAAAGGAACATGTAAATACACGTTGACTATGCATAGTTTGGTTTATAGGTGTATAATGCATTTAAAAAATCTACAACGTCACAGTGTAGCCATTTGTATGTTTTTGCGAAAGATGGTTTAGACACTGGGGATTTGAACCGATTAGGCACAGAGTAGACATCATTTTTGGACACAGAGTAGACACATGTAAATTGTTTGGACACAGTGTCCAAAACAATTTAAAACCCCGCGAACCCCATTTCCTTCTTGATGTTTATTATTGTATTGACGATGATAAATATGTTTCCGATACACCCATGCGCCGAGCCTCCCTTGATAATGCATCTAATTTTTATGGTGTGAAACGCATTGACCTATGTAAATCTTCATGCTTACGAATAGTAAACGGTAGAATCGGTGATGATTATAATATCGATGCATATACATTTGTATCTTACCACGGGGCATCAGTCATCGATTACCTGCTTACTAAAGCACGCCTACTAGACTCCGCAACCGCCTCCAAAAAGAGGTTATAATACGACGTTTCGGAGACACTTCTGGTGCGGTTGCGGAGAGTAAATTGAAGCAGCAACGGTAAGTGTGAATTTAATATTTTCGTTTTTTTCGGCCCTAACTCGATTTTTTTCAAAAATCGGGGAATGTTGTACGATGTAGGAATGTTTTCCCTTCTTGTTTCATGTGTTAGTTTCGAAATATATTTAAAAATGTGGTCTGTAGAATTGTCATAAGTCAATCGACGAGTGTAATTTTCTCAACTGGACACTGGGCATGGTTTTTACTCCGTTTTACTGCTGTTTTATGAGAAATCTGCCCACGAATGAGGTCTATGACTTTGAAATCACCTATCTTTCATAGTTCAATGAAAAAAATTCAATCGAATATAAACTGAAAAGAATTATGGTCATTTTTATGAAGAGGCGGTGTCGGAGAGTAAGAGGCGGATTCGAAGAGTAAGAGGCGGTTTCGGAGACATACACTCTATATAATAGATCTATACTGATTTTAATTGATAAGTAATGTATCAATACAATTGTTTATGATGAATTATTTGTGCAAATACTTGTTACTGTCCCACCCATCATTGAAAAATAAGTCTTAGTCGCTACTAAATTTACCGAATCTTCCGTAAAATGCACGATGCAACCTACAGTTGATCTGATCCGAAATCGCTTAATAGATGCAAATGAATTCTAAATAAATGATAAGCACATTCATTTAGTACAATCCTCTATCAATAATAGTACTGGGTGCATTCTCATAAAGTTTAAAAAACTTTAATTCATTTTGCATCAATTTCAAAGCCAATCGTTATACCTTTTCCTATCATCCTAACAATTATTTACCGAGGACCAGATTCCCAGAAATAAATGTTTAGCTAAAAGGTCAGAAACAATGTGCATCTATCGTCAAGTATAGACTTTTAGGCATGAAATGGAACAACTTTTTTTTTATTTGCCAAATTACACAATAACTACAAATTACGTATAAATGTATACCGAACTGCATTGTATGTATAACATAAATGTGTAATTCAAACTAAAGTAGAAATCTTATTAACTTTAAACAAAAAACATTTTATAAAATAACTACATTTTCTGTCAATTGTAAAAAATGTGTGTTTCATTCCATGCCAACCTGACTATAGTACATACTAGTATTGTATTGAACAAATGCCATTCTATACATACACCGGCTACGTCACAACTGACGATAGGTCTCTATACTAAAACTAGATAAAATATGGCTTTTGTCTACATATGATACGTATACGCATAACCGCCAACGGATTACTTTATATTTCAATAAATTGTTTGCCATCATTTTACCGTCTAAACATAACGCTTTCTCTTTCATGACTTTTGAAGTACTTTCATTTTCGATTTATAAATAGGCATAATATTATTTTGCTGTTTAAATTGTCCGATTTTCGTAATTAATGACTGATATTCTGCAGTCTCCCTACTTTGTATTATATAATATTGAAAATCTAACCTAGTATCATTTTTTCCTTTTAAACGAAATGATACACTGTTGTAAATTTTAAACAATATCAGAAAAAAAAAGACTTTAAAATATTCTCATCTTTCAGGCTCGTTCCAGAATTTTCCTCGATAAAACATAATTAATACTGGAGACAATAAAGACATCTGAAAACTATAGGAAACAGTTTTATAAGTGTGTTCTTTAGAGGTATATTATATGTATAATGCAACTTTTGTTCAGCCTCCAAACCCAACCAAGCTTCCTCGTCTATCTCCGTAAGAATAGACTACGGTCTAAAAAGGACCATGACTACACCAAGTGTGATTTGACTTGTGATATGGAAGATATATTCTTGGACGAAACAGTAACAACGGCATTTATTGAAACGTAATGAAATCTACAATTTTCACAATAATTGCAAGCGTTTACATATTATTTATCTATGTCTCCGAAACCGCCTCTTGCTCTCCGAATCCGCCTCTTACTCTCCGACACCGCCTCTTCATAAAAAAATGACCATAATTCTTTTCAATTTATATTCGATTGCATTTGTTTCATTGAACGATGAACGATAGGTGATGTCAAAGTCAGAGACCTCATTCGTGGGCAAGAAGGGAAAACATTCCTACATCGTACCACATTCCCCGATTTAAAAAGATCGAGTTAGGGCCGAAACAACCGAAAATATTAAATTCACACTTACCGTTGCTGCTTCAATTTACTCTCCGCAACCGCATCGGAAGTGTCTCCGAAACGTCGTATTATCACCTCTTTTTGGAGGTGGTTGCGGAGTCTAGTAGGCGTGTAAAGAGTGTAATTTCACGAACATACTGAATTTTACTGTTGAATCGATAAATGAATGGAGTGACCACGCACCTATCAGCTTTTCTTTGCGATGCAATATGAACTCACGGGTATATAATGACACTAAGGAGGTTAAATGTAAGTGGGACGCGAATAATAGGGATATGTTTCGTAGTGGACTTATTACCAAATTACCTGACTTAAATCGCTTGACAAACAATATTGATTTGTCACAGCGAACTTCCTTAAATAATGTCATAAATAATGTTACAAGTATTGTCCGTAATGTTGCGGATCCATTATTTTCAAAATGCCACATACAAAAAAAATCGTCCGTCATTTTCAGATACTTCCATTGTGAAGCAAGCAGATTGGTTTGACGCTGACTGTTCTGATGCTAAATATCGATACTTAGATGCTTTACGTGCGTTTACAATTTTTAAAACTCCTATGAGTAGAGAATACTTTTGCAAGTGTAAAAGGGATTATAAGGATTTATGTCGTAAAAAGAAAAAAATATTTGAAATTAAAAAAATGTCGGAGATAGAAAATTTAAGGTTCAGTAAACCTAAACAATTTTGGAAATATTTAAAAAAAAAAAAAAAAAAAGTCAAATGATAATGATATTACTCTAAAGGAATTCCGTGATTATTTTTCATCTTTAGGAAACGACGATTTTCAATGTAAAAATGATGAAGCGGAGTCTTTTTGCGACGAGCACAATTTTGATGAAGAGTATTGTACCTATGAGGAATTAGATATGCCTATTACGATCAATGAAATTTTAACTGTAGTAAAGTTGCTAAAAACCAATAAAGCTTTAGGAAGTGATGCAGTTGCTTAATGTTAAATTAAATACATGCACAGTAGGTGTATATGGTGAACTTGGGCGTTACCCTCTTTATATTACGAGATATATAAGAATTATTAAGTATTGGTGTAAAGTAATAAATACTAATAACATTCTGATGAAAAAGCTCTATGAACAAGGTGTATATGATTGTGAAAGAGGTTGTAAAAATTGGGTTTCGAAAAAATTATTATCTGATTATGGTTTTGCCTATTTATTTAACAATCAGGATATGCTGAATGTAAAAACATTTCCATGTGTTTTTAAACAACGAATAATTGACTGTTTTAAGCAAGAGTGGTATGGGTCAATTGACACCAGTGCTGTTCTTGAAAACTATAAATATTTTAAATCTTATTTTTCATATGAACACTATCTAAATGTTTTACCTAGCAATTTGAGATTCTTTGTTTCTAGAATAAGATTATCTGCACATTCTCTTAACATACAAACTGGACGGTATGCAAGAAATCGCATACCGAGAAATGAAAGATATTGTTTATGTTGTAACTCACAAGATCTGGAAGACGAATACCATTTTATATGTGTGTGTCAATGTTACAATGAACTAAGAAAAAAAAATTAAAATATATTACCACCAGAGGCCATCAATGTTCAAATATATAGAATTGATGAAAACTTCAAACACTGATATATTACTTAATTTAGCGAGGTATATAAAATGTGCTTTAAATGTTAGACTTTCAATTTTGAATGCTTAGTATAAATATAATATTGTTCATCCTCTAACTATGATGATGTAAACTATACTGACATTTGATGATTTATTTACTCTGTTTACGTGACTTTGTTATATTCGTATATTGTATATATGTTTTGAATGACGATGTACTTTGTACAAGTCTAAATAAAATATCTGTTCTGTTCTGTTCTGTTCTGTTTTGAGGTCATACCAATATGATTCATTCACGGGTGCTTAAAATACCTGTAAGTGATTATGCGTAAAATTAATTAAGAGTTGGTAACTTATAATTCGACACTAGGGCAACGACAACAATAGGGTAATGTTTTGTCATGCCTAGCTGTTAAGGCGTTTGTATATTTGTAAATTGTGCCTTTTTTTGACGGGATAATGCCGTTAACATATTTATATTTTGGCTCTTACAACTTGTTTATATTACTTTCAATAACATGATATACTCATTCACGAATGAACGTAATTACTTGTCAAAATCGTAATATTCAGTCGTTTTCTTCTACGTGTTGTGAGTGTGGGCGTGGGGGTGAGGGGCGGAGGAGTGGATGGGGTGTGGGGGTGGACATACTTATACATATTTTCAATCCAAACTCGCTTCTATATAATACAACATATACTACTAGCATTTCAGTTTTCACATATATATGCATTTTGTGGCTATAAATCTAATATCTTTAAATGTAAAAACTGTAATCCTACAGCTTCAGTCCCAAAAAAATTCAATAAGCATCATCTGATTTTGAAGGTATATTTGTTATGTATGAGTTTATATACCTTTAAATTTCACTTCTACAGCGAAGTGATTAACCCATTTTTGTTATTTGATATTTTGTTTAGAAGGTACTATACATTGTACATTGTAAATGTGTACATTTAAGCAATAGTACATGTTTATGCAACGGAATACAAATAGAATATAAAACAACATGCACAAAACATATATTAAATAATTTACAGAAACCATATATAGTTAAATATATAGTAAGTTAATTAAGTGCATAAACCACGCTTTCTTTTACTTTTACCGTTACGACCACGTATCAAATATACCTGTTTAACTGATAACCCATTTTACACAAACTTTAAAATATCTGAGCAACTTTCTAAAAATAACTGATTAAGCTTAGTTGTAATTATCACTAAAGTACAAATAAACATTCTGCCATAAGAATTCGTTAACAAAATATTTCTTCCGTTCTTATCACATTACGGGGTTCGAGTATTAACTTTCATTCCCCATCTAACCCCTTCTCCAAGAAGCGAAAACGGAGTTGGATGGGGTATGAAATTAAACATTAATTTCGGCTTAAAAAGTTTGCATATTGTAAAATTAAAACATTTAATAGGTTATTATAAACAGGTTATCGAATTTTTTCAGTTAAAAATGTTTTTAAACGAGTTTTATTGCCAAAATATCCGATATAAAATCCTGCTAATATAAGCTTTTCCATCACTTAATTGAATTAAGGCGGGACCGCGTAATGATATATGCTTGTACAGACAGGATGTATATAATCATAATGCATATATGAAATAAAATATGTCTCACTCAAAAAAGAAAATGCACAAAATATGTTTTACTCAAATATAAATACTGCTCAGAATATATTTTACCCAAACATAAATAATGCTCATACCTTGAATGTGTCTGTATCCAGAATGGCCATATAACCAACTGATGAGTATCAACAAATTAAAACTTATGAATTGCATTATCACTTTAAGTCGTGGTTCATAAATGATAAATATACCATAATATGAATTTTAGTTTTGAGCCAACCCGTTTAAATACTACATGGTCGCATGCTGGGTAACCAGGTCTTTAATTTTAAAATAAAGGGATTCCACACTATAATGTAAATGAGTTTAGCCCGTACTTATTTTTATTTTGTACTTTATTACTTTATACAAGTCTTTCGGAAATATTTAATGCGTGTATAGACAAATATAGTATCAGTGCGTCATATAATTCATTTAGTTCAGCACGTCCACACTTTAACGGGACCACGCGGGCAAAGATACAGTGACCCTCTAATAATTTGATGTTCAATCGTTTATTTAAGACACCTGAAACCGTCGCAAGATATAGACACATCACTAGTATATATAATAAGAGTCAATAACAGGAGATAATGATAAGAGATAAACAAATATGTTTGTTAAATAAATGGTCGAAATCTTAACCCTACATTTAAAAGAACTACTGTCTTAATTTCGGAAACAAATGCATCTTCGTTTTATCATAAAATGTGTGACCATAATATTTAGGGTAACACTTTAACACTTACTGGATGCGCTGTTTGTGGTTTACCGCGATATTATTTTTGTCCACATCAAAACCACATTAACGCTATCATCCGCGACATCTATGGCGATTTAAAAAAACCTGTGTGTCGCTTATTTTAATGATTGATGTAAGGTAAATGTTCAGTTATTTGAATACATGCTTATCAACAAATCATTATAGTCAATTTTAGTGATACCAACACATTGGTATTTTACAACTGAATATTAGCATGTTTAACATAGTTTAATTAATAGTCACGATTTTAAAGAGACACTGTCCGTAAATAAGCAGATATTGAGCATAGCTAACTGTAAGATTTTTATTCAGTGAAATGAGTACAGATATGTAGGTATTATACCACTAATTATTTTACCTATAGACACCAAGGTATACAGATCTAAACAGGAAAGCATTACCTAGATAAGTCTGTAGTAAAGCATTTGTGAGTTTGGGAAAAAAAAAGAAAAGTTTTATTTATTATTTGTGGATCCACATTGTTTACGTTTTCTGTTGATCACGTGGCATCCATTTTCTATATAGTATGTCTTACGCAATACATCTGGCCCGTTTAGCTCAGTTGAGAGCGACCTTGACTGTTACGACGTTCGATTATTATTACTCATGCGTGTAATGTTAGTGCGGGTTTTTAGCTCTACTGGCCAAGGGCCAGCAGAGCTTATGGGATGGTGTGTTGTCAGTCTTCCGTCGTCTGTCGTCTGTCGTCTGTCGTCCGTTAACTTTTACCTCGTTAAGACGATAGGGCCTTCATTTTTCATCCTATCTTTACCAAACTTTAACAGATTGTTAATATCAATGAAAGCTCGGAAAAGTTCGAAAACCAGCCAGATCAAACCAGTAACAGCGGAGTTATGGCCCTTGACTTAGTTAAAAATTCTATATGTTGCCTCGTTAAGACGATAGGGCCTTCATTTGTCATCCAATCTTTACCAAACTTTACCAGATTGTTAATATCAATGAAAGCTCGGATAAGTTCGAAAAGCAGCCAGATCAAATCAGAAACAGCGGAGTTATGGCCCTTGACTTAGTTAAAAATGCTATATGTTGCCTCGTTAAGACGATAGGGCCTTCATTTTTCATTCGATCTTTACCAAACTTTACCAGATTGTTAATATCAATGAAAGCTCAGACAAGTGCAAAAACCAGCCAGATCGGACCAATAACAGCGGAATTATGTCCCTTGGTTTAGTTGAAAATGCTATATTTTGCCTTGTTAAGATGACAGGGCCTTCATTTTTCATCCGATCTTTACCAAACTGTACCAGATTGTTACTTTCAATGAAAGCTTGGACAAGTTCGAAAACCAGCCAGTTCGGACCAGCAACAGCAGAGTTATAGCCTTGATTTAGTTAAAAATTCTATATTTTGCCTCGTTAAGACGATCATAAGGGCCTTCAATTTTCATCCGATCTTTACCAAACTTTACCATCTTCTTAATATCAATAAAAGCTCAGATAAATTAAAAAAACCAGCCAGATCGGACTAGTAACAGCGGAGTTATGGCCCTTGACTTAGTTAAAAAGGCTATATTTTGCCTCGTTAAGGCAATAGGGTCTTCATTTTTCATCCGATCTTTACCAAACGTTACCAGATTGTTAATATAAATGAAAGCTCGGATAAGTTCGAAAACCAACCAGATCGGACCAATAACAGCGGAGTTATGGCCCTTGATTTAGTTAAATATGCTATATTTTGCCTCGTTAATACTACGATAGTGCCTTCATTTGTCATCCGATCTTTACCAAACTTTACCAGATTGTTACTATCAATGAAAGCTCCAAATTTCAAAACCAGCCAGATTGGACCATTTACACCGGAGTTATGGCCCTTGATTTTTTGAAATATGCTATATTTTGGCCTCATTAAGAAGAAAGGGTCTTCATTTGGCCAGATTTCAGTGAAACTTTTCATATCGCCACCGTGTTCCGGTTGAATGATTTTGGCGGGAGTTATGTTCCTTTAAAGGTTTTAATACACAAACTTTGGACTAGTTCTCCTGAACCCCTGGCTGGATTTTAACGAAACTTGACAAGGGTGATCAGTATCAGGTCTAGTTATGCAAATCATTGCCCTGTTCCGGTTGAATGATTTTTGGCAGAGTTATGGCCCTTTAAATGTTTTAATACACAAACTTTGTCTGGACTAATTCTCCTGAACGCCTCCCCACATTTCAACGAAACTTTACAGGGATGATCAGCAGCAAGCATAATTGTGCATATCATCGTGGCATTCCGGTTAACAGATTTTTGGTGGAGTTATGGCCCTTTAAAGGTTTTTGATACACAAACATTTTCCGGGCTAGTTCTCCTGAATCCCTGACAGGATTTTAACGAAACTTGACAAGGATGATCAGTATCAAGCCTAGTTGTGCATATCGTCGCCATATTCGTGTTGAATTATTTTTGGCAGAGTTATGGCCCTTTAAAGGTTTTAATAGCCAAACGTTGTCCAGATTAGTCTCTTCTGAACTCCTTGCTGGATTTCAACGAATCTTGATGGGGATGATCAGTACCAATCCTAGTTGTACCTTTCATTGCCGTGTTGTGGTTGAATGAATTTTGGCAGAGTTATGACCCCTTAAAGGTTTTAATACACTAACTTTGTACAGACTAGTTCTCCTGAACCTCTGGCTGGGTTTCAACGAAACTTGTCAGGGACAATCAGTACCCAGCCTATGTGCGTATATCATCACCATGTTCTGGTTGAACGATATTTGAAAGAGTTATGGCCCCTTATACATAAACTTTATCTAGAGCCAGTAGAGCGTCCCCAGGCCCTCTTGGGCCTCTTGTTTCGTACCGCTTTTGAATTTCGTCATACAATCTTGATCTTATTTAGTAAATATTCAATAATGGTTGGTGTGTTATGTTTGTCAACGTATTTATTTTGTGTTATATTAAGCTAAAAGTTACGGACAATGTCCCTTTAAATGCTTTGCTTTTTGGACTTTTATAGAAATATATCCTACTCCTGTGTATTTATATTATTATGTGTGTGTGCACGCGCATGTGCGTGCGTGCATGCGTGCGTTTGTATACTTAGGATTGAACGTCGCGTTTAACAGTTGTTCAGTCATATCAGGACAGTGTCTACTTGTAGCAGTGAGCTCAATGTCCGACTTTTTCATGAACCGTCTCAATCAATTGCAATCCGAGACTGAAATATGTCCTATATTTATCGTGTTAGGTGTTTTCCAAATTTCTCCTTGTATACTCTTTTATAGTGCTATTTTTACGACGTCTTTGGTACGACTCGACCGGGAATTAAACCTACTAGCTCCCGCATGTGAGACGGACGCTCTACCACTATATCGCGCCGCTGTAAGAGTTTTATAGACACTATTCCGAATTTTGCGTTTGCATAGAGGTTTATGAGATTATTGCGATTTTATAGAAACTTGCCTGATTCCAAGTGTTGACTCTCGGTTGTTAGCGGACTGACTTGACAAAGGGGAATGTTAGGAAATCAACCTCAATGAGCAGGAAATCGGAAACAAATATATCCTAATACGGATGTTGGACCGCATGGATTAGAAGACCTAGACATTTCGGATGTTCTCATTCTACGAATTTATTTATTTATTTATTTATTTATTTTTTATTTATTTATTTTGTGAAATGTGGCATGCTAATCATAGTATCATTTTGACTTTAAATCTGGTTTCGTATAATTATTCTTCGATTTGATTTGTTTGTATGGTGTTTTACGCCATTTTCAACACATTTAAGGTTATACATGACGGTCGATTTTTTTGTGGCGGAGGCAGACCATCGCGCTTTTCTCCCGCCATCCGTAATAATCGACACTTCCTCACTTATAAGTCGCGCTCCTAGTGGGATTCGAACCCGCAGCAGTGAGAGGCAAAGATATACGACACAACGTCGTTAACTCTTCGGCCACTAAGACGTGGTAATTATTTGAATAACAACATAAAAATAATAAATGTTTTAAAAACATATGTGTTAATTTAATTAATTGAACAAGAGCACGCTGAAAGTCACACTTTTATTAATTAAAGGAAAATATGATACTGAATTAATAAATCGAGACGCTACTTTTATAAAAACTTCAAGATTGCCCATTTACTATTGCTGATAAATAAATTAAAGTTATACATACCTCCAATATGTGTACTATTGAAATAACATGCTGTCGAGCTGACGAGAAAGAAACACAAATGTAACTTTAAAATATGCATTTCCATAGCCAATTGTGGTTCTAGACAACTCAGTAAATCCAGCTTTGTGGATATATATATGAGATCTCCTTAAAACACCGTCGAACGTTTACTAGTATATCAGGCTCGTTAAGGGTTTGACAAGTACATGTTATTTAAAGACAATGCATCAACTTAAACAATTTTAAAGACTCGCAAACTTTAAAGGGACACACGGCAATCTCGATATTGTTTTAAAAACTCGCGGCGTCCTGTTAGTTTTTTCTACATAAATTGCATTTGTTCAATCATTAATATTGATATATAAGGATAGTATAAAGCAAATTGTTGTTGCATATTACTAACTGTTATTACTAACTGTTATTACTAACTGTTATTACTAACTGTTGACAATATTGCACTTATACTATATTTAAATCTACGTTAGAATAAGAACACAAAAGGAAAACTCAATTTTTTATTTAATCTTATGCATGCAGTTTTAAAGTCAGGATGATTTTTTTTAATATAACATTTATTAAATTTTTACAACAATAATAACAGTATTACACATATAAACATTTGCAGATAATATATGTGGGAAACTTTATTAAATATCCCTTTCTGATCACTTACATTAAGTAGAGATGTATCGTAAAAAAGAATTAGATATCAATCAATAAATTGTAAACTAATTGTATAATTTGTGTGTTGAATGATTTATAAAATGAAATAAAATAGTGTATTTGTATTAAAGTCAAAATGATACTGGATTAATAAATTGAGACGTATAGTTGAATGCTTTATAAAAACTCAAGATTGTCATGTGTCCCTTTAAGTGACAAATATAAAAATAGAAATGAACAACACATAGCACAAATCATTTCAGTTACCCCCTGTGATGAAGTCTGACCCCAGGATGGTTCATAAGTCGCATAGTGTGCACAATTAATGCTGATTTATAACAATAGTTAGATATGTGTTGTGTTTATTTTCCATGATTGTAGTATTGAATTTGACTGATTTATGTCAATGCGTTAATGCTTCAGGGTCAAGTGCCCATACTACGGGTAATCATCGACTGAATGACTTTATTTAAATAAAACCAATAATGTCGGTGAAGACAACTAAAACAATTGGAAGTGGGGTTGTTCATTTGAAGAATGTTTAACGCTGGGGGGTTTAAACCGGTTTATAGTGTGGAACAAATCCCACGCGGTCGTTCTACCGATTCGAAGGGGTCCTTCATTCTTTATTTAAGGCGTCTCACAAGCAAAAGCCGTTTTGAAAATGTCTAAATTATGATACTTATACATTTGCATTAACAAGTTAACCTTGCACTATAAACAAATGTTACGTATATATGTAAACATATATGGAGCTGGGGTAGGTTTTTCATTTAAATTTATGCATGGTTAAATCAGGCAGACCTTTTTAAAATATTGAAAATTCCACCTCATAAAAAAATTCAATATTTGGCACAGAAGTAAACTAATATTAAATATTGTAACAAAATGAGTGCATATTTACTTAGAGTTTTTAACTGTGGTTGTCGGGGCCTCATTTCTCCTGATTTTTCATAGGAAATTTGGCAGATTTTTGCCAAGCGCATCACCTTTTATTGATGCCTATATCGAATAAATGATATTTTACTAGATTCATTCTATTGATAAAGAATAAGTTGTTTTGGTGTTTATTTCATCAAAATCCATCAATTATTAAGAAAGTTATGATTTTACAAGCTGTGTATTATGAGTAAATGTGTCAGTATTTACCAGTGTGGTCCTTATACACGTAGAACATTACGTGCAGTCCGAGCAGTCCGAGTAACATGACATTTGCATGGATTGCGTGTTCCACCAGGTATCCGTGTAGGGACTGTATATATGGGTGTCGAAATCGTAAGAACTTGTCACAGGATCGCAAGCCATTATACGGAGTAGTTAGTGACCAATACCATAACGGCAAGGGGTAAGTCAAATCTATTTTATTTGTTGTAAATTGTGGTCATATTTAAATTGTTGTTCTGAAGTAAATATCTGCCGGTAAAAGCCATAGATAGTTAGTAGGAGATTGACTTTAATTCTTGTACGTTTTCAAACATCAGAATATTTTAGCATAAGATTATTGGGGCATATATTTACATTATTGATTGTTCTGTAGATAGTAAATGGAATACGCGATTCAGATCGTATGTGCTTTTTTACGGAGGTTTCTAACTGTCATTACGTTATTTGCAAAAACGGTTATTGCAGTATAAATCTGTCTGAGGTTGGTTTTCATATTGTC
The DNA here is from genome assembly GCA_037043455.1 of Cyrtodaria siliqua. NCBI lineage: Eukaryota > Metazoa > Mollusca > Bivalvia > Adapedonta > Hiatellidae > Cyrtodaria > Cyrtodaria siliqua. Next base: position 5,123 of record JAWPHD010005528.1, on the reverse strand, counting down.
ATTATTATTCAATCGCTCTGAGGTCGCTGTACCATTATATCCTACAATGTGTTAACGGGATGTAAAACCAATTATTCATTCAGTCTATGGTTGAATTATTATGTTGTAAGTTTTGCGTTACATCTAGAAATGTGAGATTTCATTGTCGATAAATGATATCTGTAATTGTTTTACACGTTTGTTAAAGTTTTGCATAATGTCTATTCGAAGAAGGTTTAGAATTTGGGTTTATTCATTCTGAATAAAGATTGCTTTGAAATCGGTTATTAGGTATGGTGATACCTTAGTGCAATTGTAAAATACATGTTGTGATAACATTGTAAGACTGGATATATATTTTGTAGTCGTATACGCGTGGTCTACGGGGTCGTAGGTTGGAAACGTCGTCACAGGACGCGGGAACGACAGCATTCGCTATTTGGGCGACAGACCAGACGATAGTCACGGAGTCGCTAGGCAAGAGGGCCTGGTTACGCAGATAGCTACACAGATAACGTCACCGGATGTGTAATACCGGGACTCGGGCCATCGCCGGAAAGGATCGTGCGAGTGCGCGTCGCGTGTGAATTACGTCATCGGAATTATGTGTGGTACCGGGACGAATAGCAACCGCTAATGAGGGGAATACAATATAACGCGGAAGTGAAGTATTAGTGCCGGGGAACTGTACCGGAAGGACTCAGCTAGATATAGCTTTGAGAGATGAAATAGCGTGTGATATAGCATACATATATCATAAATACAGATATCAGATATTCAGTCTGATTAAAACCGAACAGTTTAATCTTTACGTGTAGTGAACTTAATCTTAAAACATGATTTAAAACGTTGATATTTCTACTTTGTCATTTGTATTCATTTGTATATAGATTCATCTTGTTGTAAATAAATTTGTAAATTTATTTATTCTTGATTCTCCCTTGGTGAGTTGTCTCCACTTGGTTCATCTTGTTACAATGGTGTCAGAAGTGGGATTTAAGCGGCGACAACAATCCAAGATAGAATCTTAATTAAGTGACAAATACTGTAAAGATTCCTCCTTAAATTATTCAATTTTACAAATAATAGTTTTCTAGTCACGGCGATCCGGAGGTGGGTTGTGTCCCTGTGACAGGAGGAAGAGGGGCATCAGACAGTCAATACCGGGTACCTGGGGTGAGTCGTAATCTTGTACTACTCTGTGACCCGATGATGAACCACAGCTGCGCCGTAAAAAGTGTCCGTAGTCATGCACGGAGGCTGAGGATAGGGTGGTCTGTCTGCCGAAAGTGTCGTAATTGAACTAAACTGGACTGTGATGCATTACTATTTTTAGCTCGACTATTCGAAGAATAAGAGAGCTTATGTAATCACCCCGGGGTCGGCGTCGGCGTCCCCACATTCAGGTTTGCGTGTAAGCTGTGTTTACAAGTCTATATCTCTTACATTTCTTATCCTAGCACAACCAAATTTGGCCATGGGCTTCTTTATAGCATTATCTTAAGGACTGCATAAGCCATTTTGATTCCTGTAGCCCCTGGGCTCCATGGAACCCAAATTCTGATAGCCCTTAAAATGTGTATATTTCACATCAAATTTTGCGTGTAAGCTGTGTTTACAGGTTTATATCTCTTAATTTTTTTTTCCTAGCTGAACTTAATTTTGGAATTGGTTTCCTTATAGTATGTTGTAAAGGGTTGGATAAGTAAGTTTGTCTTTTGCAAATTCTGGGCTCCCATGGAACCCCAAATTGTGATGGCCCATAAAATGTGCAATAAAGGCAGATCTAGGCTTGCATGTAAGCATGTATATATCTATAATTTTGGTTTGGGATTTGTTATAGCATTATGCATCTTATTACTTCACCCATATTGGGGCATGGGCTCCCTCCTCTCTCCCCCCCACTTCCCCTCTACCCCGCCCCCACTTTTTTTTTTTTTTTTTACATATTTCTGTGTTGCTTTTGTCAATTCCTACACATATATGTTGCAACCCCACACCGCCCCCCCCCCGCACCCCCCCCCCCGCCTCTCACCCCATCACCAATACCCACCACGCCCCACATTTGATTTTTTTTTTTAAATATTACTGTGTTGTTTTATTCAATTCTTACACATAAATGTTGCAACCCTCCCTGCACCCACCAGCCCACCCCCCCACGCCTCTCACCCCATCACCTCCCCACCCCCATCCCGCCTAGACTTGACACTTTTTTTTACATATTTCTGTGTTGCTTTTGTCAGTTCTTATACATGTATGTTGCAACCCTCCCTGCTCCCAAACACCCCCCTCCCCCACTGCCTCTCATCCCATCACCCCACCCACCACGCCCCATACTTGATTTTTTTTTGTAACATATTTCTTTGTTGTTTTAGTCAGTTCTTACACACATAAACCTCCACAAACCCCCAACTGATTCCCGCCTCTCACCCCATCACCCCATCCCCACCCCGCCCCAGACTTGAAACTTTTTTTTTTTTTTTACATATTTCTTTGTTGTTTTAGTCAATTTTTTACACATATATGTTGCCCCATCCACCCCTCCCCCCCCCCCCCGCCCCTAACCCACTCCTGCCTCTCACCCTCACCCCTGCCCCCCCCCCCACTTGCAACTTTTTGTTTCTTTTACATATTTCTTTGTTGTTATAGTCAATTCTTACACATATATATTGCCCCTCCCCCTGCCCTCAACCCACTCCCGCCTCTCCCCCCGCTCTCCCCCCGCTCCACCACCCCACCACCACTTGAAACTTTTTTTTTTTTTTACATATTTCTGTGTTACTTTTGTCAATTCTTACACATATATGTTGCCCCCTCCCCTCCCCAATACCACATATATTTCTTTGTTGTTTTAGTCCCCCCTCCCCCCCATACCAGACTAGATTTTTTTTTTTTTACATATTTCTTTGTTGTTTTAGTCAATTCTTACACATATATGTTGCACCCTCCCCCCGCCCCCCAACTCACTCCCGCCTCTCCCCTCCCCCCTGCCTCTCACCCCGCCCGACTTGAATTATTATTATTATTTTTTTACATATTTCTTTGTTGTTTTAGTCAATTCTTACACTTCCTGAACCTCCCCACCCCACACCTCTTCCCCATCCCACTCAAACTCGATTTTCAAAAAAAATAAAATTTCTTCATATCTTTGTGTTTTGGTGAATTATTACATAGCTTCTAACACATATATGTTGCTCTCACCACCCACACTCCCCCAACCATCCACCCCCGCCTCTCTCCCATCCCCACGACGCACCCCACTCAAAAATCGATTTTTTTTTTTTTATATTTTTTTTACATATTTCTGTGTAGTTTTGGTCAATTCTTACACATAGTTATGTTGTGCTCCCAACCCCACCCCACATTGTTGTAGACTTGTTTTCTGATGGTATATACTAGCTATAAATGTATTATTCTCCGAAAAATCGAATAGTCGAGCTGCGCTGTTCTCCGACAGCTCTTGTTGAATAATATCGTTAATATTTTTGAAACTTGAATTTGACGTTTTTGTGGTATTCGTGAATACGTTTAAATGTAAGGGGGAATCCTACTTTTTATAGGTATAAATAATATAGACGGGTTGATCTTTAACGGTGGTCTGTGAATACGCTGAAGGTTATATTTCCTTAAGGGTTCTATAGTGAACAGTAGTGTGTTATGTGTATTATGAAGTGAGGTGTTGAAGACACGTAATATTGGTATTAGTGTGGACAAAGTTACTTTAAACTCCATATCGTAGCTTTAGAGCCATAACGTAGTTTTCGGTCTATAAAGTAGATTTAAGTCGTTGTAAGGTACAACAAAGTTATGTTATGTAATACTAATGAGTGGTGCATAGATGCACAGTGTTAGATTGAAGTTGCACAGTGTTAGATTGAAGTATGTATACTTCTGATACGTTGTTGCTGTAGAGATACATATTTTATTTATTTTGTGTCATTTACGTCATAGTAATAGTCATGTCTAGTATTAGGGAGTTAACGGCGTTAGGGGAGAAATTTGGATTTGCAGGTGAAGAACTGAGGAACTTCGTTCAAGAGGAACAAGCCAATGAGAGGGAACGCTAGTCCAGGAGAGAGAACAGCGATTACAGGAACAGGAGTTGGCACGAGAACTGGAAAGAGAGAAAAAGGAACAGCGATTACAGTAACAGGAGTTGGCACGAGAACTGGAAAGAGAGGAAAAGGAACAGCGAATACAGGAACTGGAGTTGGCACGAGAACTGGAAAGACAGAATGAGGAATTTGAAATTAAGAAGTTAGAAATTAAAAGGGAAGTCGAGCGAGAAAGGGATGCCCAGAGATCGAAGGAACATGAATGGGTAAAGGAGAGAAAAGAGATGGCACAACGGCAACGTGAAGAGGAACATCAGCAACGTGAAGAGGAACATAAACGGGCGATGGAAATGTTAAACCAGCAGCATATACAGGCGTTAGAACTAGCTGAAGTGAATCGAGGTAAGAATGTTATTAAAGAACCTATTAATAAGGTCAAAGGTACAAAACTGCCATGGTTCGACCAGGATAAAGATGATATGGACAGTTATTTATCGAGATTTGAGAGGTACGCCGATGCACAAGGGTGGAAGAAGGAACAGTGGTCGTTGCACCTCAGGGCATTGTTAAAAGGTAAGGCGTTAGATGTGTATTCCAGGTTACCAACGGATGACTCATTGGATTACGAGAAGCTCAAAGTGGCATTGTTAAAGAGATTCAAACTAACGGAGGAAGGATTTAGGAAAAGATTCAAGACGGCTAGGCCAGAAAAAGGTGAGTCCTTTGTCCAATATTTACGGAGGTCTAAGAATAACTTAGAGCGGTGGTTTCAGTTGGGCCGCGTTAATAAAACATACGACGGGGTTATTGATTACTTATTAAGAGTCCAGTTATTGGGTATTTGCACTAGGGAGTTGTACTTGTTTGTAAAGGAGAAGACGTTTACAGAAGGTACAGAGATGGCAGAGCAATCAGATATATTTGCAGATGCAAGAGGAGGTCGATGTGAGTCTGTAGTGGTACAAGAAAGTCGGGACAGAGACCAAGACAGAAGCAGTCGAGATAGCAAGCCAGACCCAGATAGGGGAAGGTCTTCAAGTACACCAAGGGTAAGTGATAATTCGTATTCTCATTGGAAATGTAATTGTT